>JARVLU010000324.1:11285382-11296049 GCA_031762415.1 Simpsonichthys santanae
CGAGAACTGCACACAAAGACAAAGAAAGCCGAGCAGGGAGAGGAAAGTTGTGGAGGAAAGGAGACGAGCTGCTGCTTTGACCAGGCTCAGTAGTAATAAGTATGGTGCGGGAAGGCTCTGGATGGAGAAAGAGTACTTTCACCTCGGGACGAATCCACCCAGAGGGGAGCGTCGGATGTTTTGGACTGGATGAAGTTTGTTTTCTTTTGTTTTCATTTATTTATTTATTTATTTATTTATTTATTCATTCATTTATTTTTTTATTTTGGATAAACCGGCTGGATGCTAATGGAATTTTAGCACTGGGCAGTTTACATGCCTGCTAAGACCAACCACAGACGAAATCACAAGTGGTGCATTTTTTTTTAGAAAAAAGAAAAACTATATCACAAAGAAAAAAAAGGCTATTGAACATATCGCCTGATGGATGAAGGATCGTGCGGGCTCACCCTTTTCAAGGATGTCAGCTTGAGAGACTGATCGGATATCTAAGGTAAGCCCCACCACACTGTGTGTTCCGTCAGGTGCCCGTTTGGTTTCTTTTCTCTTTTCCTTTTCATTACGTATTTATCGTTGTGGCCTTACTCTCCAGTAACCAGTCAAAAGAAGAAGAACGAGAAAGAGTGAGAGTAGCGGTACGTAACAATACACACACACACTAAAGCAGGAATGTTGGCAAAAGGGGGTGGAAGATCTTCAGTTTCTTCTGCTGCTGGAGAAGGGGACATCTCCGAAGCAGACAGGAACATGGTCCCATCCTGTGCCGCCACATTTCCTGATGTGCTTGGAGACACGCCACATCGCACCATCAAATGTCGGACGGTGGCCTGGAACTGGCAGGCTGAAGGGTTGTTATTCCAGCCACGTAAAACACACACAAACACCACAGTTACCTGGATAATATGCATACATAGAGACAAACTGGTAAAACAAGTCAGAAATCCTTACCTGATGCCCTGATTGATTTAAAGAGGAGCTCCAAGTGATCCTGGCTAAAGCGCTAGGTGCAGACATATCGATGCTGCTGAAGCTGTTCTGGAATCATCAACATCAGAGTGTCAATGTTGATGATGAATCCCATGACAGATAGGTACCTTCACAAGGAAATGATTTGTCAACATTGAATTACATTATCCTTACAGCATTGTGATACACCTACCCTCTGGAGAAGATGAGCTGGGACATGGAAGACTGAAGGAACAGTTCCAGTTCAGATCCTAACAGTCACCTGTCCTATCAAAGGTATCTGCTCTAAAATCAGAGTCAGAGATTCTTTATTGTCATTCGCACCACATGTGGTACATGTGATGAAACGAGATTATGTACCCAGGGTCCCAGTTCAGTGTTTCCCCTACGTAACTTGCCATTGCGGGGCGCTCATCTCGTCCGTGAGTTTTCTCCGGCTGGGGGTGGGGGGTAGGAGGAGACGGGAGACGGACAGATAGAGACACGTGCTAAGCTGCGCAGCTCTTGTACTGACAGATTTGGGGAGGGGGTCAGAGAAAAAGCCGCGCGGGGTCAGTTTTGGAGCAGAGGAGAGAGAGACAAACATTTCAGTGCGCGTTGTCTGTACAGGTATTTTTTTGTTTGTTTTTTGAGTGGGGGAGGGTGAGAAAGATAGCGTGAGCCGTGCGCTGTTTGTACGACAGTTTTCAAGTGTGTGTGTGTGTGTGTCAGTGTTCAGCATGAGGAAGAGGCTGCTTGTAGGTTTTTAGCTAGTGCACCTGCATTGAAAGCTGCTAGTTTAGCATTACGTCAGTGCCGACAGGTGGTTGGAGCGTTGGGTAGGCGGGGCGCTCGGTTCTGTTGACGGGGCAGGGCGCCCCGCCTATATAATGGTAGGGGAAACACTGAGGCTTTATGAATCCTTCCCACACTCATGCAATGTTTTTAAGGTTTTAAACTCACTAAATGCTCTAAAAAAGCACGACACGTCATGATCTCCGCTCTCTGCCGCGCCCACATCTCTGCTGTAATCGCACTCACGCGCATCACTTTGGTCACTCCCAATTTTGTCGCTCAAGTGCGCCCCAGTCTCTGCCTCCCTGCCAGATTGTCTGATTGCCTCGTGTCTGAAGTATCCAGCATTTTTGTTCCCGCTCTCGCTCCTAAAGGCTCGGTTTGGGTCGTGCTTCATTTTAAATAAACAATACATGCTGCTCAGGTGGCTCACTCAGGTATAAGACAGACTCCACCACCCCCTCTTTTCTTTATTTGAAGCAGTCTGTTGCGCACCTGCCTGTTATGTGTCTCTGGGACACGATGGGAAAAGACAGACCCCACCCCACCTGTCCCCTCCTTTCTCTTTCTCTGCTGTGACAGACAGCCTCAGAAAGAGAAAGGAGGGGGTGGGGGTCTGTCTTATACCTGAGTGACCCGTGCTCAGTCACGCTCAGGTACTCTTCTTTTAAAACTGATTCTGTTCATCCCTACTCTCTGAGCAGTAGCGATGGGGAAAGACAGACTCCACCCCCGCCCACTCCTTTCTCTTTCTGAGGCTGTCACATCAGAGCAGAAGCAGGCTGTTGTGCATCTCTGCTCTGCTGTGACAGCCTCAGAAAGAGAAAGGGGGGGCGGGGCCTGTCTTTCCCCACCACCAATCGTGGATCGTGTATAATCTTATGTTGAAAACCAGCAAAAGAGTAAATCTGCGAGAGTCAAACTGCAAAGTATCAAGAGACTATATTTTGTACATATACACTTTTTTTTTCTGATAGATTTTTTTACATATGAATAACCTTTTCTACTGTTTATTTCAGCCATACAGTTCACAAAAGTAACATTTTCTTCTTCTTGGAAAACTACTGAGAAAATATAAATTCCAGTATTTTTTGTGTAAATAAACTACTCAAAATTCACAAGTTATACTTCCTCTGCAAAAACTTTTATTTCAATCGTGCACAGGGATTTGACAAAATTACTGTGAAGATTATTATTCCTACTTGTGCAATTTGAAAAGTGTACATTTGAAAAACTGTTTATGTATTTGTAAATTTTGTTGTGCGCTTGTTGATCTTATTGTACACGCATAAATCTTGTGCGCTTGTGTGACTACTTTTGAGACTAATCTATCTCCATACATGTGCTCTGGTCAGATGTTGCTTTGAAGACAAGATATAAGGAGCTCAAAAACCTGTTTATGTATGCCACCTTCTACTGTGGTGAGAACGTCATCACATTGCTCTTTTAGATCCTTTTTAAGGTAAAAACTGTGTTGAAGAGCTTTTTGTTGCTAAAGAAAGAAGACTGCCTCAGAGAATATTCTAAAAAATTAGAGCAAAGAGAAAGAGTGAAAGCAGGAAATGTTAAACAGGGCAGGAAAAAAAAATGAAGGAAGTTTCTTTAACACGTCAAGCTCTTAGAAAAGCTGAAATACTGGTGTTTTAGAGATAAGTCAACATCAGCACAGCACTCCTTTAAAGGCTCATTAATGAGGCGGTTTGCTGCAGGACATAGCAGAACGCACACTTCCTGCTTAGAAGTAACAGAGTTAAAAAGCACAAGAAAGGAAGAGAGAAGGAAATCTACAAAAAGACAGAGTTTTTAAGGCACGGGGCAGACAATGGAAGGAAGCGGAGCTACTTAAGGAAAATCAGAAAGCTTTGAGAAAGCAGCGTCCTGTTTTTGAAAGAAAAATTAAGAGTGGTTGAGGAGACGCCGTCTTACTTTTTCTTGTCTTTCTTGAGGGGCTGAGATAAGGACAGTGTTTCGGACGCCACTTTTTTCCTGTTGAAGGCGTTCATCTCCTCCTCCAAGTCTCTCCGCTTCTCCTCCACCTTCCTCTTCTCCTCCTGGTGCATCCGCTTCAGCTGCTCAAACTTTTCATGCAGCTGAGGAGGCGATGGAGGAAAAACAAAGATAAGAAAACTTAAATTGAAAATATAATACCTAGTAGGGATGCAAGATATTATCGGCATGGTATCGGTATCGTCCGATATTAGCGTTAAAGTTAAATATCGGACATCTGCCACTCAATCTAAATAACTCAATATAAAATACGCTGTTTTTGTAGGAAAACCCAGTGACAAAGATGACTGCAGCGACAGCACAACATGATGATGTTGTATGCGCCTGCCTGATCTGATCACGGTGGAGAGGAAGAAGTCAAAATGTCGGCGGTGTGGAAGGTTTTTTTTTTTTTTTTTTTCCCATTGAGGATACTGGATTGCAAAGATTTTTGGACTACATTGAGCCTTGCTACATCCTCCCCAGTCTGAGATATTTTTCCAAGGTAGCATTACCCTGAGTTACAATCCGTCATTTCCGACGTCATTGAGAAGCTAATAGCTGATCTTGGGCGAGTTTGACCACAGACATTTAAACGTTAAGTGTTAGCCCCGTTAGCATGACCAGTCACATGGCACAATGGAAAGACAAAAACTTTGAACTTAAAAAGACTGTTCTTCATGCACAGGAGTGCAGAGGATCCCACACTGCAGCTAGGAACCTGGAACAAGACTCCAAAAGTGAGGCAGCATCGCAGGTGACTAATGCTAATAAATAACATTTAACACTTTTCATTTAATATAAGTTAAAGTGCTATGCATACGGCTGTTACTGAATACATGTCACCAGCTCTTACAGCTGTTACACAATATTTGTATCAAATAAGCTTAAATAAGAGGGTTATGTTCTGACAAAGGAAATTATATTTAAAATATCGGTATTGGCCGAACAAGTTTTAACATATAGGATATCAGCCAAAAATCCAATATCGTGCATCCCCAATACCTAGAGTTTTGAATAAAATCACACTGTTTGAATTTACTTGTAAACATTTAGATTATGCTTTGATGCCAACAATAAGTCTGCAAAATCCGAAATCATACCTTTATTAACTTGAGTACTATCTCTCATTATAAATCATCAACGCAAGGAGCTCAGAAGCCACACGTGAAACATCTGTGTTGATGCAATGACCTGCACTGATACATTTAATTTTGTTTGAGCGCAAACTGTAAACTATTTTTTGCACATATTTCCCACAACAAAGTTAGTGGTGGGGGGGGGGGGTGTCTGTATTTGGCCACTTCTACTCTTCTGCATTATAATTTCAGAATTTGCATTGTAACAACAGTGTGCTTGTCTAATGCAGTGTGTTGTGCCAGGCTCTTGTTCTTACACAAGACATCGATTCAGCTCAACACTAACCCCTAATTTGTCCTGAACACAGAAAGAGTTGAGCTCAAAACTGCACAGGAATCTGGTCTGAAGCCTTAAAGTGACTAAGACAAATTACTGGGCAATCCCCAAATAAATACATTGAACTACTAGTAATACAGAACCATAGAAGGAAAAAGTTGGAATTCTGGACATTGCATGAGTGCTTTGTTTAGGGACAATACTATGGTAACCATGACAACACCACATGTGATGTACTTGAAGTGAAACCTATTAAATTAATCAAAAGACAAAGCAAAAAAATAAATAAATAAATAAAATGCCACCACAGTTCCATATAGTCTTTGCTTCTTTTATCGTTTATAAAGTTATGAAGACTGGTTTTACTTTCTTTGTTGCTGTGTGAGTAAACTAAAAATCATAACCAGCAACTTGTGACAATAAAATTGCTAATAAATATCAACATTGTCAAAACTAATTGTTGAGATGTGTCAGCCTAAATGCACCAAGTACATGCTGGCTATGCAGTTCAAAATAAGTGATGAACAAGTAAATAATAATGATAATTTAAATGTATAATTTGTTTTTAACAACTCCTTTCACATTCAGGCCTAAAAGTTTTATGAGAGTTCTTTATCTCCTTTTTTTTTTAAATCCAAACTGACCTCTTTCTCCTTTTCTTTAAGTTCTGCTTCAGTTTCTTTTACTTTGTTAACAAACATTTGCCGCATTTCCTCCTCTTTCCGTTGCAGGTCCCCTAAAAACTCTTTCCTCTTGGTCTCGTACGTCTCTTGAAGGCTGCAGGGCGAAAAGTGAAGACAAAAAGGAACGAGTGAAAACAGACAGAAATAGACGCATTGTTTTAAAACAATAGTCTTTTTCTACTGTTGACAGTCGAGTAACGTTGTGGTTCGGGGTTTTGTGTTTCGGCGCCTTTTGGCTCTTCGGCGAACGTGTCGTACACGCCCACTCCCTACCTGAACGGCTGGCTGTCGGGGTCTGTGTCTTTGAAGCCCATCTCCTCCAGCTTACAGCGCCGGTACAGCTCGTAGTGGCGGGCGTGCGTCTGCTCCCTCAGGTCTTCCATGTTGACTCTAATCAGCATCTCTCGGAGTTTTACAAAGTCACAGTGGCTCTCGTTCTCAACTGAGAAGAGAAACAAACGCCACAGTTAGGACAGAAGTACAGATACAGTGCAACATTTAACATAAGACAGTTACAAATACAGTATGTAGTTATGACCTATTAACAGTAATCCCTTGCAACTTCGAAGTTAGACCTTCACAGACTCACTCTTTTATGGTTTTTCAAAGTAAGATTGAACACGAGGGAAAAAACCTGTACAGGACACATGACTGCCAACTTTAACATTATTCACATGACTGGGACAGTACTGGACACTGTACAGTAAAAAGTTAACAAAAAATAAAATACTTGGGACAGGCGCCGCCATTGTGTAGTTTTCTCTCAATAAGCCTCTACTGTATCCCTGCTCATAAAGACTACATTTCCCAGAAGTCAACAGTGCCCTGCCTAAAGCCCCGTTGCTTTCTGCTGAAATACTAGAGGGAACGTTTTGATTTGATCGGAAAAAGTTTGGTCCTTTACAGCGACTTCGGCGCCCAGCAAATGCAGAGAGCAGCACAGAACCCACCGGGAACCGGCCCAAAACCGGAGCATAACCGGACCTCCAGACCCATCGGCAAATTCTAGAACTGCTAGTTGGCCCACAATTTCAAGTTCAAAGTTCAGGTTCAAGTCACGTGGACCTCCAAGCAGGGAGGGATGCGCCGCTGTAGGTCCAGGGCTCTTTCTGGAGCCACCGGGACTTTTTTCATCCAGATTTTGGACTCAATTGAAACACCTCCAGTCTCACGCCGGCCACCCAAAGGTCCAGCACCCCCAATGAGCTTCAGCGCTCAAGGGCTGCACAGAACCAGGCCAGTACTAGAGCAGAACTGGACCCCCAGACTCAGCGGTTATCCCGAGAGCTGCAGGCCAACAAGGACCCTCTGAGTGGGGAAGCGTCACCCATAGGTCCGGCGCTCCCCTCCGGAGCCCACTGCCACTAACTACCCCAAGCCAGAGAGTCGACCAGATCCAGCAGGGTAGGTCCACCGAAAAGGAACTAAGTCGGGCCAGAACCGAGCAGAACCGAGCCGCTGCTGTTCTGCAGAGCTGGTGAGTAAAATTTAGTAGCTACATATATGTATGTTGTTAAAATGACGTAGGTTTAAGAGTTAGAACTTTACAAGAGTGTGGGAAGGGTTTCTAAAGCCTTAAATACATGCATAAACACTAAAATAAATATAACGGCCCTACTTGGCAGTTAGTTACTTATTTGAGAGGGATTACTAGGTCTGGAACGTAACCCCTGCAAGAGACACAGTAGTCCCTCGGGGAACTAAAATTCCACATAATTAAAAAAAAATCCACTTTATTTCAGACGGTAATTCTCAACCTTTGTTTTCACCTTTACGAAAACTAAAAATAATCTGCTTCATTTTCATGTTGGAGTGTGTCACAGTTAAATGACAGAAGAGAAAGGGCATAAAGTGTATCCTGTCCGTTAGACTAACAGCAGAACAGGAGCGCTGTGTTGCCCTGGGCCTCATTTCCATTCTGTTCTTTAGTCAAGGGTCACGTCAGACTAACAACAATATGGACTGTTCTGGAAAAGGAAAAAGGAAAGAAAAAAATCCTCATTTACCACAGTTGTTTGAGTAAAGTAAAAGGTCAGTATTATCGCAAAAAGAAATGAGGGTGACTCAGCATTTAGCAAGTGAGTTTCAGACATCCTGAACCCTTTTTTAAATTAATTAATTAATTAAAGCTGTAAAATCAGTTTTATAATGCTATTGTCTGAAAGTACACTTGGTACAATGCTGAAATGTGCCGATATGATAAAACATTCAAAGCAACTGCAGTATAAAGTAGAAAAACTGGTGCCTAAAACTCCACAAAAAAGCCAGACAATCCTACTATAATGCATGTTTCCTATAACCATCATTACATACAAAAACTATTCTAGAATTGTCCCCATTCCCTTTGGCAGGCAGGAGAAAAAAATATTTAATAACTTCTAAAGCCTTTGTGAATTAAAAACTGAATCCATGGCTCTTTAAGAAAGTGAGACAAGCAGCTACCCTAAAGCCAGAATGTTTGCAGAATCCTGTTCATACTGAAATATGAAGTCTTACTCCCATGTTCACTCCTTTTTCTTTTACTTTTCCACTGCCTGAAAAGCTAGCTGGAACCCAAAAGGTAACAGCCTCAGCAGGTAATCTCAAACAGAAATAACTTTGGAAAAAATTACGGTTTGAAACTGGTTTTAGGAGCAGCATGTGCAAAATGATTCTAGCACAGTAAAAAATGTGTCTTCATTTCATTCGTTTGACTCCTGAATGGAAGCAGGCACCTACAGCTGTTAACATTTATCAGCAAAGCTTTGCATAGCCACCAAATCAGAAGAATCCAACTACTGGTACTACTGTATTTGGATTTGGAGTGCACATTGAACTGGTTTTTAGAAAATCCCAATATGCAGAGATTGAAAACATTAACCCTAACCACACAAAAAAATGTAACTAAAAATGTAGAGCAAACCAAAATGGCATTAGCAATTCTTAATTAGGATGGTATTTAAATTTTAGCAGTGAGAAATGTGAGGAAAGTACCCTAGCTTCTGATAAACCCAAACGTCTCAGCAAAAAAGGTCTTACTAGACTGAGACAAGAGAACAAGTGAAAAAAAAAAAAAACATCCAGAAGCCTGTCCACTGCAAAGCTAATAAAAAAAAACAATGAGTAAAAAGAGACATCTCTCTGGTTTTCTGACTGACTGCAGTGTTTAAACAGTCTTCCTAACGTGCGTTCACATTTTCTATCCTCATTTATTCACCATAAATGTATCAAGTGTGTTACAAAAATATAAATTAAACAAAGAAACACCCTTCCTTATTCATTGTTTAAACAGTCAGTTACATATGGTGAAGACCTAATTAGTATTGACTGCAGCAGCGTTTTCTATTTTTCTTTGCAGAGAATTAAAGATTCTAGACAAACAATGCATTTCATTGAGGACGACAAAGATAACATTACCAACCCTGATATGTTTTACCTCTACGTTAGAATTATTGTTCTGGATAGTTTAACAAGGCATTAGCCAAGGCTAGGTTATCTAAATGTTAGCTTCCTAACTTGAGAGGCACGTAGATAATGACAAGCAAGTTGGAGGATTTAAGATAATTTATTATTGTTGATTTTTATTTTATTTTGCATATCAATTACAATAAACCTACCATGTTCCATATTAGGGATGCACAATAGTGGATTTTGGGCCGATATAAGACATGCTAAAACTTATTTGGTTGACAACCGATACCGATATTTTAAATAAGCTTTCCTTTGTCAGAACATAGCCCTTTTATATAAATAAAAGTATACATTATTTAACAAACAACAGCACCTTTTATATCGGAGAGTTATTTTGATGGAACGGCCGATGTCCGATATGGAACTTACCGCTAATATCAGCTGATACCATGCTGATAACATTGTGCATCCCTATTATAAATGGAGCTGAAGAGACTTTAAAACAAGTGACTATCTAAATATCCACATGGTTCAGGAAGCAAAATGTATTTGTGGCTTCACAAAATAAGCAGTAGACTTGCTAAAGTTCATATTTTGTACTCGTCAGACACGACTCTGTGATAGATTTATTTACATAGAGAGCAGTTAAGATCTAATCACCGGCCAAAAAAAAAAAAATAAATAAATAAAAAATAAAAAAATAAAAAATAAAAACCATACAAGGAGGACAAGACTTGACAGCAAAACCAATTTGTTTGCAATTTGTGCTCTAATGATCTGCTCCTGTTTCTGGTAGCACAGTTACTCCTTCACAAACACCATCATCAACTTAATTACACAGGAAGTGCGTTTACTGGCTAATTGTGCCCGAAAAACATTCCTAAATTAATGATCAAATTAAAAAAAAAACTTTGCATATATGACATCTAATTTCTTATAAAAGCAGGCTTCAACAGATTTTACATCTAAACAAATACACAAAGAACAGAATAAATGTCTATTTTATGTCACAGATAAAGTTCAGAGATAACGGGGGCATGAGATCCAGAAGGAAAGATAGGCACACTCACTAAAAACCCCCCTCTACAATTACTCTAATTATTGTCACTGCACAGTCCTTCTTCTGTCTTCCTTCAAGTACATGGAAACTTCAGTTTTTTTTTTTTTTTTTTTTTTTTTTTTTTTTGAGAGGCTTCCGTAGCCTATCTAAATGATATTTGGCATGTTCAAACTGTTTCCACTGACCGAGATCCTTATTTTAGTCAAGTAAAAGCTGGAAAACAGAGACACTGCTGTCCTCCTCCTCTAGTTGTCAGACTGGAGGAAAAAGTACTTTCAGTGAATGATAAGCTGTCCTTTCTTTCCCTACCAAAAGAGAAAAAACAATTATATATATATATATATATATATATATATATATATATATATACTCTATATATATATAATGTATAT
>JARVLU010000324.1:11296840-11308852 GCA_031762415.1 Simpsonichthys santanae
AAAAAAAAAAAAAAAAAAAAAAAAAAAAAAAAAAAAAAAAAAAAAAAAAAAAAAGCTTTTTTAAACAATAAATGTCATGAAACCTTACAGCAACAAAACAGTTTTAGAGAAATGTATCTGTTACAAGATTGCTGCCTTGTAGTAACTCCAGAAGAATTTGTCCCCTAAGAGGAGACAACAGACATCATAAGTAACCACAAAGAGTCCTCTGAGGGTTGGAGGATGATTGTGGTCGGTGGTCATAATCAGAAGAGGGGGTCAGCCAGGGAGACAGCAGTAAATGTAGAAGGAAGGAAGAGAGGGAGGACAAGATAGAGGGAGGGAGGGATAACTCCCACATGAGCAGCAATATTCTCACAGCACATCTCTGTGTCACTTTATTGAATTAAACTTTACCACCACTGACAAACCAAGAGGAATGAGCAGTGGGAAACAAAAACTCCCAAGAAAGCTGACACTAGAGGTGACATCTCCAAGGAAACATCAGCATAGAGATTTATCTGATACAGCGAATACATGGAAACACAAATACTAAACTAATACAAAGACAATATGTTAATCATAAGTGAACACAGACTGCCTTACGCTGTCAAATTTGCAAAAGTATTTACCGTACCCATTTGCCTTTCATTCCTGTCTTTATGCAAGAAATCACACTTGTAGCTTTAACAGAGTGAATATAAATAAACTGACAGTAAGGGTGCCGTCTCCACACTGACAAGACAACATTTTTCATCAAGGATGCAAAAAGATGGTCAGCTTTAAACTTAAAACGCTCATAAAAACAACCAAAGGTCTCTGCAACAGCTCACACATCTTTACAAAATCATTATCTGTTGTAAAAAATTAATATTCTGTTTAACAACAATGTTTCTTTCAAAATAAACAAAATAACTAATGAAAGCAGTGTTCCCCCTAGGTTCCTCGCCTTGTAACAAGATTCAGAAAGTAACATGAACAGGATCATTCTTGGTTTTGCTTTTAGTCCAATGCAGTACACTCTTGACACACTTTCAGAAATGTCAGAAAAGCTTTGCTTCTCCTGACTGAACATGTGAGCTTTTCTTTGGACTTGCATCTCTAACCTTGTCTAGACACAGAGCTAACATTAAACATGCAGGAGACTGTGTGTCACAGATGACTGCAAAATTCTCAAGTGTGATAAAACGTGAAAAGAATGCCTCTAAACTCCATGAAACACCCCAGAAAAAAAAAATGTAATTTATCTAAATGGACGATATTGCTGGTCATAATCAAAATACATTTGAACACTGTAACATGAATTGATTTCAACTATATTTTAATTGTTAGTTTCTCATAAATCAGTGAGCATTTATAATCAACAAACAAGTAGGCATGTCGCGGATAAACAATAAATCAATTAATCGCATGATAAATGAAAATTATCAAACTTATTTTCATTTATCGGCTTTATCGTTTCTTCGTGTCTCTCTCTTTCTACTTAAGACACTGGATGACAAAAGGCTCAACTTCGGAGTTCTTCACTGACCCCTTCCTTTCTCTTTGCTCTTTAAAATCTGTTTTAACCGTCCAAAATCGCGTTTTTGGATCGTTAAAAGCAGCTAAGCTGAGAAGCTAAGCTACGAGCTAAGCTAAGCTAACGGGCCGACCTCGGGGGAAAAACCTCTGTCTCGTCGAAGCTCCAGATTTCACGGTTGAAACCCATGCCTTCGTGTAAAAAGTTGTTTTTCTCTGAAAAAAGAAACTGAGAACTTGATTACTGATTTTTTTATTAAAAGCTTTGTGTGAAAAATGCTATGCTAAAGAGCTCAAATCACCTGGCGGCCGCCATTTTGAGAACCGACAAAAAGACAAGAGAGACTGTCCATGTCACGTCAAGAGGCCTCCCTCCCATTTTCTTAAAAAGACACGCTGCTCGCTCCCTCACTATCCATCCTTCGGTTCAAATAGCCTTATACTGCCATCCGGTGGTCAAAATAGTTACTACACTCAAAACAAATTAACCAACATTTCTTCTTAAATTTGACAATAATTAGTAATTATTGTCAAATGTCTAACAATATTACCATTTATTGCAATAATTTCTCAGACAATTAATCGCCCAGCAAAATTTGTTATCGTGACAGACCTACAAACAAGTCTTATTAGATTTATGGAGGCCAGAGACATAAAAGCTACTGTTTGTTTTTCCGCAGTTGTGTTCATCTGCCTAACATCTTCCAGCCACAGCGTCATACGTGACCACAGTCTCTCACTTTGCATTTGCTTATCAGACGCAAGAGAAATGCAATATGATTAGAAATCAGACATGGAGCGGTATAAACTCTGCTTTATGGAAAACACCCATCTCTGTATGCTTTTTTTTTTCTATTTGGAATCGGACTCCAGAAAACCGAACACTATAAATAATTATGCACATTTGCTTTAGACTAATAATAGTTTGGCAGTCACTTTGTGTGTTGCAGCCTGGTAAATAAAGTCAAACAACACACACCTGCTGTGCACACAACCGTGTACACATGGTTGTGATTGCTTGTGAAAGACACACACAATAAGACTTTCATGTGAACCATTCCTACCTTGCACAACTCCCCAGGGATACTGCCTGGCCCTCACTGATTTGTTCCCGACTTTGACCTCCTCTACGCTTCCAACCACAGCAAATGGCAGATGGGCCTGCACAGAAAAAAAGGTTGATTGTTAAAAAAAATTAAAAAAATTACCGGGTCATGGGGTTTTTACTGCAATATAACGAGGGACTCTTTATTGATTTTCTACATTTTTTTGTCACAATTTCAAAACTGATAAATTTCCTGCTTTCTACATCCTTACAACAGTAAACAAGAATCAAATTACTGGTAAATCCCTTTATACTGCATTTTTTGCTCTCCTATTTTTCACAATGAGAATACGAGAGAAGTGTAACCATGTTCACATGAGCTTTAGTGGAACTGTTAATTGGCTCAGCTTGTTGTCGTGAAGCCCATTTTAATAATAAACACAACTACTTTGTTCTTTTCGTAGCTTCCACACCCCTTTAGGGCTGACATGTAGAAAACATGTCTGACATGCTTACATCAAAAGTTAAATGGTAAGTTGCAGGATGAAGCAGAGGGGAACAAGCTGGTGAGTATGTACACTGATGGAACAGACTATAAATAGATCAGGATACTTACTGTATGCCAGGGTAAATTAAGCGTGGTTTCATTTGTGCATATGAATACGAGAGGGCATATGTCTGAAAACTAATTACATAACATTAAATATAAACTAAACAAAAAAAAAAGCTAACTACCGGTATTCTGAGGATAATAGTTTTGTGCTTTCTGCTTGAGCAAATAAATTTTATTTTATTTTTTGCTAAAAAAAAAAACCTAGGCAGTTTCTCTGTTTCTAGTACCATTTTACGGAGTGTAGTAAAATATGACTTACGTTCATTGAGGCATTGATCTCACTGACGGTGTCGTCATCTGTTGGGAACTGATATATCTGGACTCCATTGCTCACAAGCTCACTCATTATCTTTATTTTGAATTTATGGAGCTCGCTCTTGGAGATTGTGTCTGCTTTGGCAATGATTGGAATAATGTTGACCTGAGGAAAGAAAGCAAAAAAATAAATAAATCTTAAAATAATAAGTTGAGTCAGTAGGGGTGTGTGTGTGTGTGTGTGGGGGGGGGGGGGGGTATGTTCATAGGCATCACAACAATTAAATGGGGACATGTCCCTCTTACATTTAAAAAATATTCATTTGGACCCCACCTCCACGTTTACCATGAAATATTAGTTCACCCAGCACTGTTTCTATTTCTTCATGAACAAATTCATTCTACTTGATTAATAGGAGAATACTCAAACCACTAAAAGTCCACTCCAGATTTTCCTGGTTGCCTACAACAACTCATTACACTGCATGCAGTGTCTCCCTGAGGACACTTGATGGGTGTGGGATGGGGGAGACACCTCTGTGTTGCACGCTAGCTTAGCGCTACGTTAGTGTGGGCAGTTGTAGAGCGGGGTTGTAGAGCAATCCTTTTCTCACCAAATCATTACAGCTATTTTCACTTTACCAGCCACATTGACAATCAGAGTCAATGCACACCAGTCCACAGGAGTAAAGTTCTAAGAACTGTCAAAATACGAATGTCTTACATTTACAGTACATAACCATAATAAATGTCATATTTCTGAGATAACTTCAAAAGATTAGAATGAGACAAACGATTTTGATGTAGAAACTATTACAGCAAATTTAAAGGTGAAAATTAGCTGTAGAAAACATCCACATTAAAAAAAGAGCAGCATTCAATCAAATGTGTACATTCTTACGCAAGGTATGGTCAAGTACTGAGTTGAATATTTAAGAATTACCGTACATGGTAAACTGGCACAAATATATTAGGAAAAAACTAATTCCATCCACGTAGTGTTAACAAATAAAAAATGTCTCAAACGTTGAAACAGTTAAAGGAAGCATACTGGAGTTATATATGGTGAAAGCATACCAAACCATAAGCAGAAAACTTGAACAGTGAATGAGTTCAGTCAGAAACTCAAGAACGCTCATAACTCAAATTAATAATGAAAAAAAAAAAAAATACTGGTAGTTTCATCTATAATCAGCAACAGATTTGCAAAAATAAGCATAGTTTGTTTGTATTTCACCATACAGCTGCTTTACCAAATTCATCCAACATTACTGGGGAAGATACCCACAGATCCGCTCATCAACTTCACAGTGTGCCTGAGAGCAAAAGCCAGGACCCATTAGGAGTCAAATTACAACCTCATCATACTTTACTGGATCATTAATCTGCAGCTGAGCAGCTGGTGTCATGTTTTAATCCTTATTTAACAAGTCATGTTCACTAATCACTACTAACAACAGCCTTGTATGGCCACGGAGGCAGATGGGGAGTGTGGTGGGACATGGTCACTCAGGCAGCTGTGGACTACGATATTTGTTCATTTCCCACAGAAGAATTTTCCCAAAGGGCACCCCCAAAATAGTTCTGTTTACTGTGAACAACTAAGTCCACCAGCTGTAAACACATTAAAGTAGTTCAAATATAATTTCATCACTGGAAAAAAAGTTTTAATTACCTGATCTAGTTTGTGTCACTTCAAGCTTTAATGGTTTCATGGTTAATGGCACTATTGACACTACCCAGGGGTAGAGTCAGAATCAGGGGTAGTATCAATAGTGTACAGAGAAAAGAAGGTATACAGTACAACTATGGTAGATTCTGAGTCTTAGTGATGGTAAAAATATTTATAGAGCAACATGAGAAAACATAAAATCAGAGGATCTCTTGATAATTGTTTGTTTGCTTTACTAATCAACCATCAGGCTCAGTTCTTGAATTAAAAAAAAAAATCTAACTATGAGAGAAACTACAGAAATATCATTTTTTACTTCACTAAAACTGAAAGCCAGGAATAAGTTGATACCATTTTTGAACATTTTAACATAAAGAGACAATTTAAACATTTATTTATTCTAAATTTCATTGGCAGAGTTTTTGTCTTAATTATTTATTACCTATGTCAGTAACACTGTAATAAATGGGCATGACAGGAGAATCTAATTCCAATTACAGGTATTTGTATAACACTAAAGTGCAATTTTAATACAGTGACATTTTAATTTATGCAGTTAAAGTTGTGCTCTCCTTGTGACTGATTAGAGAACAAATTTTCAAATGAACTGTCAATCTTTTCCCCAAATACCCTCTACAAACACTATCAACCTGCACATACTGGTAATTATCTCTGCAAATTATATTAAGGTAGTGACTGTTTCTTCCTAAACAAAAAGAAACATTTTCTACCTAAAACCAGACTGTTAACATATGTTGAGTTGAATAAAATAATTAAATTAGACAAATTATTTTAACATTACTTTTTGGTTTTACAGTTTCAGTCAAATTTTGAGTTTTGTGACTATTTGGCATAAAATAAATACTTAAACTATAATTATTTTATGATTTTATTCATTTTATAGTCTTAATTCGGGCAACAATGTACTGCATATTTGAACTGATAGCTTGAAGTTTGACTTATTTTTGCTATTTATTGTTGGATGCAACTGGGACCCTGTGTACACAAGCCCATTCCATCTCATGTACCACATGTGGTGAATGACAATAAAACCTATTTTAAATTTTCAACTCATACTAGTTACACTTTACAGAGATTTTGTACTTTTTGGTTTCCATGTACTGATTTATGTGGGAAGCACTTTTTTTTTTTTTTTTTTTTACAGTTCTTTAAATAAAATTTGAATAGCTCTTGTGAGCTTCAGATAATCCTAGCTCACACCAACTAAATGTTAAGCAGCAGCTTTTGTTGGCTCGCTCTTTGGTAAAATAATCAGATTAACGTTTTACATAGCACGTTATGGACAAGACTGCTGGGATCAAGCCAAAGACATCAAAGTGATAATCACCACGAACACTTTGACTAAAACTGATCAGCTGTTGCGCTCACAATGCTGTAATTTATTATGAACCCAGAAGCTAACACTGCTGTCATATTACATCTTCAACACTTTCCTAACAGCACAGCTAAACATGGCTCAATAACTAAATGTTGCTTATTGCTACAGTGAATTAATTACTCACATTAAAAAAAGAGCAATGCTGGTTATTTATTTATTTACTCATTTACAAGAGACCTGGCTACAAACTAAGGATGATGACAACAGCAACAATAGATTTTCCTTGTCTATTGTTGATTGTCCAAGGAAAATCTATTGCTGTTGTCATCATCATCAGTTTGTAGCCAGGTCTCTCTTGTAAATGAGTCCTCGAGGCTCAGTAAGATTAACCTGCCAAAATAAAGGTTGAATGAAAATTTACTAGATTAGACAAAAGGTGTTATATTAAGATTTTATTGCTTGCATATAAAAAATACACACTTTAGCTCAGGTGCATTGCCTCATCTCAGATCACAAGAAGGCCTTAGTTTTGGCTGAGTGTGCTGTGTTTGTTTGGACTGTGCCAAGAGAGCTGGCAAACATATTGTGTCAGGTTTTGATCGTTTTATTGGCTGCTGAAGACAGCAATGACAATCTGGACTCGGACTCACAATATGTCCCAAATTTGGTTAGTCTTTTTTTTTTGAGTTTCAAAATCTTTCTTCTCAGCTCAGAACAGCATTGTGTTTCTCCATTAAAGCCATTTGCAATAACTAAAGCGTTAACGACGATAATTAAATTATATGAAGTTAAATAAGCAACTAAACAATGCATCTTTTTAAAGGGAGAACTATGTTGTATGCACTGACTTCTTTACACCCTCACAATACTAAATTTGTTCCTTGAACGTGAAATTTGGCTTGGGTAAGAAACCACTATTATTAGAAGCAGAAAGCATTTGGCAGACATGCGCAGTCCTGTGTTGATGGTTGGCAGATAAGGCTGCAGGTTCTAGACGCACGTATAGCAATCTGTTTTGTTCTAGTTTTATTATCATTGCATCAACAGAACCAAACAGCCCAAAGGCAGCCTCCATCACACCAGCACCACAACAATGAAACTCTGCAGAGGGGTTAAATAAAATGTCTGGAAACAGGGCATTGTGGTTCAGTGTAACAGTGTAACAAAATTTAATTACTGAATAACAAGCTGATATTTAAAAAGTGTATGTGTTAGTTGCTTTCAAAGCAGCTCCTTTTTTTGGGATATTTTGGAACAAACACACATTTTTGGACATTTCTGAGCTTTGTGAACATAACATTTTATACTTATGATGTCTGCCCTATGAAACACCTACCGTATTTTTCGGAATATAAGGCGCACCAGGTCAAAGGAGCATTAAGTGAAATAAATTCTTTTTGACTGATTTTTGAGCGCCGTGTACCACATAAAATTGGTTCGAGGTCAGTAAGCACAACCAGAATTAATACATGAGGTGCACTGGATTATAAGGCTCACTGTCGAGTTTTGAGAAAATTCTTGGACGTGCGCCTTATAGCCCAAAAAATATGGTACATAAAGGTTTATAATGCAATTAGAATTACAACTTTAAACAGATAACCTGAAATTATTGCCCTAATTCCAGCCACTTTCTTTCTTTATGGTCCAGCTAATGTGCGTGTTTTTTTTTAAGTTGCCTAACTGAAGCGACAATTGTACCGTAATTGCATGTCTAGTGAGATCCACTGAGTAGAAATATTGGAAATTATCCACCAATCAATAACATGTGTAGTAACACTCACAGGCGAGCAATAAAAAACCCACAATCAATGAGTTCCTGAGAGAGAGACTATTGACTGATGCAGCTGTGTGCTGACCTGCAAACATGTTCACTGGAACTAAAGGATTATTAGGTGGATGTGATGCAGAGACATTTGGAGATAAAATGTCTAGTTTTATTCTACTATTATTAGTACATGAATTAAAAAAAGGTTATGTGTTTCCATCTATTGTACATCAAATTAATTATTTTCCTGTTGTTGTTTTTTTTTCTTGCAGAACAAGTCTTTCAAAGTCTAAGAACCATTTTGCACAAAAACAGCCTGATAAAATGCCTCAAAAATAATTATTCTTGAACTTCTACAGGGAAAAATGACAGTTAATATGAATTATAATAATTTGCTTATAGGGTTAGGGTAACCCAAAGTTCAGTCTCATCACAAAAAATGTGAGGCTGAATTTCATCAACACTCATATTAATCACTCAACAACCAGGTGTGAGTGGCTTTGCCAGAGTGTGTTTGTGTGTGTACCTTGCTGTCCAGTTTTTTCATAGTAACAAGGTCCAGGGACTTGAGAGAGTGTCCAGTCGGGGCAATGAAATAAAGGCAGATGTGGATCCTGGTGTCGTGATAGTTAAACAGCGAACGTTTGATCTTCAGCTCTTCCTGGAGATAGTTCTCAAACTGAGTATCGATGTAGTCCACGATGGGCTTGTAACTGTGGAGAAAGTGCCAGAGGGAAACAGGATTTATAAGACGTGTCAAAGGAAAATATTTTTCTTCTCATTCCTGCATCTGTAATAAATACGAAAGGAAACCTGGACTTGTCGCTTGGGAAATAAAGTGAGACTGTTATGATTTCAGTTACTGTGTGTTCTGATTCGATGCCAAAATCTCAGTTTAAGAGTCGTACAGATTAGCCCTGCGTGAAATCTGTGTTCATCTCATCAACGTCTGAAACTGATCACGACCACTTCAAAACACTCCATCCTCACAGCAATTAAAATGATGAACACAACAGTTTTATAATGTTTATTTTGCAAAATCATGCACAAACAGATAGACCAAAGATTTTTTTTGTTGTTTTTTTGTGTGTGTTATATGACGTTCATAGACAAAGGAGACCAATTAAACCAACCCAAGCAAGGAATATTAAAACAGTATACAATTGTGCTGACTTCAGTTTTCTGAATGTAATCTTTTAAAATCAACAATAGAGGACTGATCCACATTGCTGCACTAATTGTGTGAATGTTTATGAAGCATTCACACTATTGTGATCCATTGTTCTTCTGTACGTTTTTTGGTGCAATTTTCATCCAGCAGTTTAAGCTATTTCAACAAATCATAAATCAAAACATTCAGCTCTTTCAGGGCAATCCTGCTATGACTTTTAGCATTGGTGCACCTTTAGCTTTTTGAAATATTTAGCCGTTTCTGCCATTTGTTTCCTCACAGAAAATGAATTGAGCTCATCTGTTTACAACCTTTTACTGCTCCTTTCACATTTTGTTCTGGTTCAGCTTCTTTCAGTTTCCTTGTGCAAATTTAAACTTTTTTTTTTCAGCTAATTTCAGCTGTTTTGTGCTCCTTTCAGGCTCTTTCTGCTAACGACAATCTTTTTGTGCTTCTTCTAACTTATTAATGCTGGTTTCAGCTTGATGTGCTCCTTTCAGCTGATTTCTGCAAGTTTCAGCTTTTTCTGCTATTTTAACTACCATTTAGCTGCTTTATGCTAATTTTAGCATTTTCAGCTCATTCCACTTTTTTTTGGCACTCATTTTAACTTTTTTCAGCCTAATTCTGCAAAAATGTGCTCTCTCTCGTTTCCTTCTGGTAATTTAAGCTTATTTCTGCCTTTTTTAAGCTACTTTTCAGCAGTTTTTACGAATTTCTGCTTTTTTCAGATACTGGTAATTTCTACTTTTTGTGCTCATTTCTGCTTCTTTCAGCCTAATTAGGCAAACGTGCTCTTTCTACTTTTTTCTGCATATTTAAGCTTGTTCTACCGTTTTAGCTAGCTTTTTAGCATGTTTAAGCTTATTTCAGCTGTTTTCAGATTAATTCAAGTTTTCCCTGGTAATTTCTGCTACTTTCAGCCTAATTAACTACTTTCTACTAATTTCAGCTTGTTACATGTCAGCCTATTCTGCTAGTTTCAGTTACGGTATTTTAGTTACTAGTTAGGTGTTTTAATGCAAATTTTAGCTATTTTAGCTTTTTTAGCTAATTCCCCATTATTTGCTCTCATTTAAACTTTTTTCAGCCTAATTCAGCCAAAATGTGCTCTCTCCATTTACTTTTTCTGTCCGCCTTTTCAGCTTCTTTTTGTTATAGTTGCCAATTTCACTTTTTTTATTTTATTTATTTCTGCTTATTCAAACATAATTCAGCAAATGTGTGTTCTTTCTGCTTTCTTCTGCTAATTTAGGCTTGTTCTTTCATTTCAGCTACATTTCAGCAGGTTTAAGCCAATTTAAGCTGTTTTAGCAAGTTCTTCTGCAATAAGCATTCACACTGCATTTTCGCAGGAAATGCACATTTCTCTTGTTTGTTTTTGTTTATTCTTCTAAATTTGAAGGATGCAATGATTTGCCTAATTCTGACAGACATTACTTCTTGCTAGAAATTATGCATTAATATTTTAATAAAATGCTCCTCAACAGTGTTGTAGCACTTAAGAAAAGGCTCAAACACTCCACACAACCACTCAGCTTTAAAAGTCAAACAATTAAAATCACCCCCATTAAGTTACTAGGACAATGTGGATATTTAGGCACAGACAAACGCCTTCAACTTAATAAACTTTAAGTCAATCTTTTACTCAAATGATGAAGTAAACCTTCACCATAAAGCACTTGAATTTCTGCATGTGTGTCAATTAACTGAAAATTAGACTTCCTTGTGTTTTTACTCCAGAATGTCCCAAGTCAGTGACAATTTACTGCTGTGTGACATGGGTCAAAAATCTATTCTGTTTTCTCAGCCAGCACTATGTTTACAGTCATCTGTCCTCTACCTCACATCTATCTTCAATCTTCTCTGTGGAATGCACAGACGCTGACCTTTTGAAGCTCTCTTGGTGTGCTTTTACAGCCCGCTGCAGGGTCTGTCCTTCAGCATGCTGGGTTAGATGGCCTACAGAAAAAGCTGCTATCAAAGAGCGTGAGAGTGCAGCTTGCTGGCTGAGCCACAGAAAGTACGCTTCATTCCACAGCTGAATGTTAAAAAAAAAAAAACTTCCTCTTCAGTTTTCTCCCACCTCCTCCCATTTAAATCCTACAGAGACAAGAAAAATGTACAGTATTCTGCAGTGATAGTCTGCTATTTCGATCTCTATCTATGGACACATCTGAGCAATGTAAAAAGAAAAATACTGGCAGGCAGAAGATTTACTGGACAGTTACACGACTGGGTTTTACACAACTTAATGTTTGAACATTAGGACACGAAAAAAAATAATGTCACCACTTTTCCAAAAAATGGGACTTTTAAACAAACTTTTATATAATATTGCCACAAAGTTTTAGTTACCAGCCCCTGACTAAAAATAATTTTATTGCATCCTCTGTCCATTTTTATTTCCAACCTTTATTTATACAGATAAATCACAAGGAGCCACGAGGACTCATTTACAAGTGATACCTGTTTCCTCACTCCAACTACCTCCATGTCCTCTCTAACTGCATACATCTCCTCTTTGTCTTTTTCCTGGCAGCTGCATTTTTAACATCCTTCTACCAATACAGTATACCCACTGTCCCTCCTCTGAACATGTCCAAACCATCTCAGTCTGGCCTCTCTAACTTTATCTCCCAGTTGTTCAACCTG
>JARVLU010000324.1:11329710-11341186 GCA_031762415.1 Simpsonichthys santanae
AGCAACTGTTTTAGCTCGACAGTAAACAACTGTGTCATCAGCATAGAAATGTAAGGATGCATCAGGGATGCTCTGACTCAACGGTACATTACATATGTAGCTTGTAAAGAGGGTGGGTCCTAAGGCCGAGCCTTGTGGTACACCATTGTTGACTGTTAATATATACATATACAGTACATGTATATATATGTATGTACAGTATATTCTGTATATGTATGTGTGTGTGTCCTTTTAATCTCAGTTGGCTGTGGCGGCCATCTTAAACCAGATGGACTCCAACGTTCATCTTCAAAGTCCTGAAGAGGCTGTTATCAGCCCTCATGAACATGAAGGAACTTCTTAAAGCTTTTTTGATCAGTCGTTCTTTCAGTTTCCTTTGGGACCTTTTCACTCATTAAGCCCAATGCTTAATGTGAAGTATGTGTGTTTGCCAGGTTTCAACAAAAGCTATCTACAACAAATGAGCAGTATCTAAAAATTGTCTTTAAGATGTGTCTGTTGCAGCGAGCCCAGCTTTAACAGGAGCCCGTACGCAGGTCCTGCCCACTGCAGGAACCTCATGCAGAGATTTTTATTGCCACAACAGGGCACTCCTTCAGAATGAAAAACATGACTGTACTGCCTCTTTACTTGTAAAGTCAGCAAACCATAAATATCACCTTGAAAAACTGTAAAACAAGATTAAAAGCACTTTTTAGTGTGCTTATCAGTCACCTGTTAACATACACATACTGGTACTACAGTATAGTACTTATTATATACACACCGTCATACTTTTTTTGGCACAAGACACATCAGTAATCATACCGAGGATGAGAGTTCTGGTTTATTGAATGTGTGCATTTTCTAGTTCAAAAATAAATAACATGTTAATGACTCTGGAGTTATAAAGTATGAAACAATTTTAAATTTATTTCTTTATTGCATTAAAAAATGACTTTTCTACAAGCTGTTAAATCACAAATGAGGATCAATGTATTTCCTGATATGAGAATAAAATTTCCCAAACTACTAGAACAATTTTAAATCATCATTTCTTTTCATCTCAACTCTCCCAGAAGCACACAACAAATTTTTTAAATGTTTTTGCTCGTGTTTGATGCCAACTGGATTCAAGATGGCCGCAACCTCCAACTGACAACTAAAAACACTAACAGGGATTCAACTCAATCATTTTGACAAATATCAACATCAAATTTGGTGTGGTAGTAGCAGAGACTGATCCCCAACACATTAGGAGTTCCAATAAATTGCACAAATACTTTTTTTTTTTTAAACTTTGCCTTTGGAGTCAAATAGTCTTGTTAGCAAATTATCTCACAAACCACCAGATGGATGTTAATGAAACTATCAGAAAGTGATCTTAAAAAGATACGTGATTAACTTTTGGAGTTTTACAGACAGAGCTAAAATGTGGGAGTAGCTGCAAGTCATTCATAAAACATACAGTATTCTTAGCAGGACTTCAAAAAACGCACAAGACTGCACATATCGTTAATAACAAAACAACTCACTTAACATAAAATAATCCAAAATAAAAAAAATGAATTATTGCATGAGCTTCACACATCATGAAGCTGTATTGTAGAATTATAGTTCTTGATGGTCAAAACTGGTTCCCCGGACACCAGTGATGGTGGAAGTGGGTGGATTTTTCCTGCAGAGGACCAGTCTGACCAGAACTTGAAGTCTTCTGAGGAAACCAAACTTTAAGAAGTAGCGTATATAAATTTAATTTACAAACCTGAAAACTCAAACTCGTGTCTCTCTGGAGAGTGGAATGTGACAAAATTAATAAACACAGTGAAATAATTAAATATACAGTATTTTTAAATAAATAAAAATTCGTCCAAATGACATCATTAAGTTTGATTGCATATTTAATGATTGAATGATGCATTAAATGATACATTTAATTATTTAATGACATCTACATTTATTTATTTCAAAATGTATTTATTTAATTTTGTCACATTTCACCCTCCATATCACAAGCTAAATATGAGGAATTGCTATTTTGCAATCCTCTAGTCTGTCACACGGTGGCGCTCTTCCCTCACTGCACCTATCAGTTCACTGTGAGACATGAAGGAGACGAGATTTACAGTGAAAGCTTCATTTATTTACAATATTACAAACATTGTGGGTGTTTAAACCACATACAGGCACAAACCAGCGACATTAAAGAGAAAAATGAGTGAAACAGCAGAGGAATTGAAATGTTCAACTCTTTCCTGACTGGCTGCAACACAAACGGGTCATTTAAATGTTACACATCGTGAGCGTTTGAAATATAATCCCTCCTTTCCGGGGACTTCAACAAACACTGCAAATTAAAAGGAAGGCAGATGTTAAATAGGAACTAAAATGAATGTTCATTTTAGCGTTTCCCACGATATTGTTTTTTTGCATAATTTATAAAATTCGAGCCTGCTGCAGGGAACAAGAGTCTTCAGGCCTACGTCAGCACCAAGCACACATTTGTTTAACAAACTGAGATGGACGGAGACGCCACTGAAATGATTCAACGCTGGTGGAAGAGATGCAGAAAAACGGGAAATCTTTTGGGGTGGAAGAAAGTCAGATTATGCCGGATGCATTCGTGGTTTTTGATGTTTGATATGTTTAGGGAACATTCTTCACACGGTACAGCCAACACACCATTTTCAGAAACAAGTTTCAACTTTGACTAAACACAGAGCATCATGAACTCATGCATCCCCGGGCGCTTACATAGCTGCCCACTGCTCCACCTGGGTGTATCCCAGGTGCAATGGGTTGAATGCAGACATGATTTCGCCATTGTATGGGAACATACAATGATGACAACACAGCACTTATGTCAGAGAATCATGGAAGCACTACATAAATTAATTACAAATGGTGTTGGAATAAACAAATGTTTTTACTCAATAGGCCTGTCATGATAAATTTTGCTGGGCGATTAACTGTCTGAAATTATTGCGATAAACGATAATATTGTTTGAAATTTGACAATTTGTAATTACCGGTAGGTTGGTTTATTTGTTTTGTGTGCAGTACCTTTTTTGACCACCGAATGGCAGTATAAGACTGTTTGAACCAAAGTAGATAGTGGAGGAGCAAGCAGTGTGTTTAGGCAAAATGGGAGGGAGGCCCCTTAACGTGACATGGGCTGTCTCTCCTTTTTTTTTCTTTTTTCGGTTCTTAAAATGGCGGACGCTCGTTATGGTTTGAGCTTTTTAGCATAAATTTTCACACAGAGCTTTTAATAACAAAATCAGTAAACAAGTTCTCAGTTTCTTTTTGCAGAGAAAAACAACTTTTTACACAAAGGCACAGGTTTCAACTCTGAATTTTGAAGCTTTGACCCCCGAGGTTGGCCTGTTAGCTTAGCTCGTAGCTTAGCTTCTCAGCTTAGCTGCTTTTAACGATTCAAAAATGCCATTTTGGACAGTTAAAATGGATTTTAAAGTGAAAAGAGCACCAGAGTTGAGCCTTATGTCATCCAGTGTCTTGAGACACGAAAATGAGGTCGATAATTTTCATTTATCAAGCAGCTGATTTGTTTATCGCGACAGGCCTATTACTCAAAAGGTATTCATAGCAAAGTCAAAAACACAGGTGAAACACACTGTTGAGTAAAGTTTGCAGGTTAAGTTGAAACAATAAACATCAATCTAGAACAGGGCTATTCAACTAAATTGCTCAGGGGGGCCACAGTTACTGAAAGCCAAAAGCTCAAGGGCTGGAAATCCAGCAGTTAGTCATTACATTACTTAGTTTTACAGTTTAAAATCTGGTTTTATTTTAAAATGAACCCATTGGTGGGCCGAACTGAGCTCACCTGTGGGCCTGATTTGGTCCCCGGGCCATCAGTTGAATAGCCATGTTCTACAAGACGTTTTACAAATGTTGTGTTGGAACATCGAGCACTGCTTTCTTGATGCTCTGTAAAAAAAAATTAAAATAGTTTAAGACACCAAACGTGAAGATTAGACATATTCTAATAAAAAGTGTTTCAAGTATTACATGCTACATCTGCAACAAATAAACACAGAGGGGAGGGAGTACTCCGTAATGGAATTGATCCTAAGTAATCTGCTTGAGAGAAGTTTAGCACCTCCATGTGAGGAACAGTCTCAAGAAGAAATAATTAAGACTTAAAGCATGAAAGCAGCTGGAAAACTAAATGAAATCAGTTCTTTGTGTGTTATAATGTACCTTTAAAAACTGTTCTGTAAAAATGAATGTAAAGAAGTGACATGTAAATGGATGGAGTACGGCTTCAACTTTAAATGCTTCAGAATCGGTTTTGAAGAAATGTGCATCTTCACAAAGTGCTTTGTTTCATTCACTTTTTTTTTTTCTTTTTAGTGCCATAATTTGAAGAACATTTGAAAACAAGACCATTCAGAAAAAAAAATCCATGACCACGTACAGTACACTTTACTGACAGGAAACAGTAGACCACCGTCAGGCATCACTGAAGCCTTCTTACTGCTCAGATACACTCTTAAAGCTCATTGAAGGTTTCTACAGGGGAGCGTGCAGGGCTGCACGGCCAAAAGTGAAAGTCCAACTTCTTAAAAGTTTTCTGCACAGCAGCTCTAAAACAAAACATTCAACAGCTACAATTTTTATTTATAAAAGGCACAGTTCAGTTATGTTCAGAGGGGAAGAAAAGATACAGTCATGACCAGTTTTAAAGCACATTGCTGATTGTGTGGACCTCGCTGAGTGGAAACGTTCTCAGAACTCCAGTCCTAGCAGACGTTCCTGCTCTATTCAGAACGGAGAGCAGGTTTTGTCGAGCTCTTTTTAAAAGGGCTATTACTTTATTTCCATGACTGAGTCCTACAGGTTGAGGTGATCCACCTGACCTATATCAGGCAAACTGAGGGAAAAGTTTATCAAATAACAGTCGGATGTTTTCAAACGAGTCCTCTTCCTTCATTTTCCCATCATCCTTTCACAGACTGAGGCTGTTGGAAAGAGCCTCGAGCTGCTCCTCTCCCAGCTTCTGCTTCTCCTCCAGGTCCTTCTGCCGGATGAGAAGCGAGGCCTTGGTCTGGACATAGCGGCGGTAGGACTGCAGCTGCTCGGCAGACAGCTGTCGTGACAGGAAGGTGGAGACCAGGTTCTCCCTGCGGTCCAGGTTATCCTTCAGATCTTTAGCATCTTCCCTCTGTTTGCTCAGCAGACGATGGCGGCTGTCCAGAGACTCCTGTGTGGAGACCAGAGGGTTCAAAACTTTACAGTGTGAAGGTTGATTCAACATATTCAAGCATAATTCATTGATTTCCTGGGGTGGGGGGGGGGGGGTCCCATACATTTTTTTTTGTAACCTGCTTTGCGCTACTTTAACTATACTTCAAAATGTTTACTCACTCTGGTGACCAATGATTTCATTAAGATATTTATTCATTTTTGAAGAATTTAAACTTTAGTTGTCTTCTCAATTCTTTCAAAAACATTTTTCTCTGAAACTTGCATCTGGCTCTGTTTTATTGTAGGATATTTTTAGCTAGCATTTTGGGCCTTTTACCCAGTTATTTGTTTATTTTAGCTTCTATTTAGCCTTTTGATACTTTTAGCTAATCTTTTACTACTTTTAGCTTCTAACTGCAATCTACAATTATACTTCTGTTCCTGTTAGCCTTTAGCCATCCTTTTGATACTTTTAACTTCTTTTGCTGCAATTAGCTTCTAGCTAAACTTTTGCTACAATTAGCTTCTAGCTAAACTTTTGCTGCTATAATTAGCTTCTAGCTAAACTTTTGCTACAATTAGCTTCTAGATAACCTTTTGCTACAATTAGCTTCTAGCTAACTTTTTGGTACAATTAGCTTATAGCTAAACTTTGCTTCAATTAGCTCCTAGCCAACCTTTGGCTTCAATTAGCTTCCAGCCAACCTTTTGATATACTGAAATTAGCTTCTAGCTAATATTTAGCTATTTTTAGGTTCTAGCTAACCTTTAACTACGTTTAGCTTCCAGCTAACCTTTCACTACTTTTAGCTTCTAGCTAAGGTTTGATACTTTTAGTTATAGCTAAGCTTTGTTACTTTTAAATAGCATTTTGCTACTTTTAGAGTTTTTAGCTAGCAATATGATGCTTTTGGTTAGTTTAATTTCTTTAAGCTTTTAGCTAGTTTTGGCTCCTTTTAATTTGAACAATTGTTCTTATTTTCACTTTAACAAACTTAGTTTCAGGTTGTTGTTTGTTTTTTTTGTTTGTTTTTTCGGTTAATTTTAAGAAATTAATTTAGCACTCAGCGTTCACACTGCACTTTTGCAGAAAATGTTTTTCTAAATTATATCTAATATGGCTAAAATATTATATTTTATATTGCTCTAGGGCAAAAGGTTGGAGTTTTTAAAGAAATCCTGATTTTGTGTGTACTTTTTAGAGGATTTCTTTGATTAAATTGAAATTAATTAGAGATCGTATTTTAGCTTCTGGACAGTAGCTGCAGTGAGTCGTTAAGTCAACAGAGGGCAGGGTAGATACAAATGTAATCGAAACTGGGCTGGAGTTTCGGTGAGTCAGTGTAAATACCAGTGGTGCTGATAACAGCAAGAACACAAATAGCCTCTAATAAGCCCTCTGCATGCAGCATGCTCTGCCATAATGGTCCACATAAAGAGCTTTTTCAGGGACAAATCAACAAAAGGTCATGCATCCATGCAAACAATTTTTGATGCTCAAAATACTGACAGGTGCAACCAAATGAGATATTAAAAAAAAGATAAAGATCCTATCTCAATCAAATTAGAGGCCAATTGTGTGAATTAGAGTAAACACTAATGGACATAAGATGAACCCTGACAAATCATGAATAATCACTTTTCAATAGATCTAGTACACACAAGAAAAATGCTCATGTGCCAATGTCACAATGTGCAAAACTATGAAACTATAATTGTGTGAATGTTTATTAATTTATCTAAATTTATCTTCAGATGTCTTATAAAGTAGACCACAGATAAGCTCAAAACTGATAAATAAACGCAGATAAAACCAGCAGCATTTCTAACATTCCTCAGTTAGAAACCTTGACTCCATTAAAGTTGCCCTTCAACTTTCTCCGAGTGGCGTGTTTGCGGCACTAAAATAAATCGAACCAGAGTGACATGCGCTTCTACGCTCGAGTTCGTCTTTATCCAGAAGATCTGACTGAGCTGCTGTGAATCAAGACATCTGGAAGGTTATGCAACGTGTCCCCAGGAGCACTCGCTGACAGTTTGCTCTCACTCGCACGCGTCACTGTGTACGTGTAAACAGCTTTTGAGCCTTTTGATTCTGAATAATTTGCTTAGGAACTCATATTTGCGATAGTGGGGCCATTGTTAGATTTTTTAATCAATACTGAATTAATTTTTATTAATAAGTAAGTAAGTAAGTAAATCAGTAATTTTTAAATCTCAAAAGATATGTTTCTCGTTTTATGATAATTTCACACAAAGTTAGTTGAATAAAATGAGAGAATCAATTATTTCCCAACTGATACACAGTCTTGCTCACACACTCTTGAACCCATTTCCTTTCCAGTGGCTATAAATAGAAAAAAACAAAAGGATCCAGTTCCCACCTTCTCCTCAGCATCTGTGTGCTGGTCCACGATGCTCAGGGCATTCTGGACCCTGGCCAGCCGGGCAGAGAGGCACATCAGCAGGTTGACCACCCTCTCCAAGTCTCCTATAAATAGGTTGTACCGTTCCATCTCCACTGGCTGACAGAGGTCACGCACCAGCAGCTTCAGCGCCTCCCCACGGGCCGTGTTCTCCTTAACCTCCATCTGCAGGGCTCCACGAGACTCCTCCAGTGAACTCAGACGCTCTTTTATACAAGACATTAATAAATGCTGAAAACAGAGGAGAATTGTTACAGGATGTGATTGAATTGGTGCAAAAAGGGGTGTTAGGACTGTATTTCAAACAGCAGGTTAACAAGTTCTGATACTGACATTTTTACAGGATTATGGCTAAAGATATGCTGCTGCAGGAGAAGCTCTGCAGGGCATTAAGAAAGAAAAAGGAGGGTTACTTTTTAAGCCAAACATTAGACAAGCTGGAGACACTGATAAGAGGCAGAGGTTCATGATAAGAGACAAGTATCTGCGCTTGAATCCTCTTAAGGCCAGAGAGCATACAGATGGTATTGATATAACACCTGTTCTAGAAGAGAAAAGGAAAGTTCAAACTGTAGTTGAAATGGCTGGTTTTGGATTGTAATCCAGGGCTTAATTTCTAAACCAAACAATGCTGGAATGCAAATAGCCGGGGTTAGGATCCTTCCACAGAAAATTTTGAATAAAGTAGATGCCATTTCCTGCATTCTGGTGTATTTGAACATGTTGTCATTGAGTCACGAGGACTCATTTTCAGGAGAGACCTGTTTATCTCCATTGCCACTGTCTTCATGTGCTTCAATTCTCGGCTGTTTTACTGTACAAGACTTTTGTTTTTAATGAAAGTAAATTGGACTGTCTTTTTGACACTTTGATCATAGTTATTTTAACAAATTTGCACCATTGTTTTGAAACATGGTGTACATCACATGATTACCCATCAAACATTCCACTCGTATTTTTAATAAATAAAATGTTATTAATGACCTACTAAAACTGTAAAAACTGATTTGCTATTTAGTTGTGCTGTTCAATTATATTTGTGTGTTTTTAATTATATTGCCCATGACTGGTATAGATTTTTTAAGGGTAGAAGCAGAAATGCTTACTTGAAGGGGCAGCTGGTATGTGATATTAGGAAGCTCATAAATAGCTGTTATGTTTAAAATTAGTGTTCATGTAATCATTTTCAGATTACATATCCAATATAGGTTTTATTTGTTCAAGGCAGTCATATTTTGGTTCATAACTTTATTAATAGTAAGCCTGAGAGTTACCAGATCCAATCAAACAGGTAGTGGAATGCACCCTGTCAAAATAAGAGAGTGCTGGATCCTGTTCTGACAGGATCCAGCTCAAATTAAGCTTTTTTTTTTCTTTTTTTTTTAACTACAAATGCAACAAAGTCAACATAAGTGAGTCTTTCTTTTATGAAGTGGCAATAATTTAGACAGCAAATTTGTTGTATTGGTCCCAAAAGCAAAGAGAAAAAGCAAGAACAAACCAAAATTAATATTGTAACAGCATTTTTAGATTTGGTAGCATGTATGTCACAAAACTCAGTCAAGAAAAAACTAGATACTCGGTTTCAAGTAAATTACGAGGCATAAACATTTTTGGATTAAAAATGCTCAAGAACACCTTGAAATCACCAGATCACACTTATTTATTTTAACAACGGTTTAGACAGATCCACCTACTGGTTTAATTGAACTAATAATTACCTTCTTGTCAGTGATGTCGGTCATGTTTTGCTCGTCTGAACGCTCACACTTCTGGCTGTCAGAAGCAGGAAGACAAGACGATGATGCAGATGCTTCAGTCAGTTCAGTGCTACAGAAAAATAAAACATGTCTGTGTCAAAACAACAGTTGAACCAGGCAAAACATGCACTGGATTAAATCTTGCTCAAGATGAGTCATGCATTGTACTTTCAATTAAAGCAATGTACTGTACGAAAAGGACCCCATCGGTGTTAAAATAATATAAAATATAAAGCAAGCGCACCCTGCCTTTGTATTAGCTTACCAAACAGACAGCCCAGTGAATGAGCAGCAGTAAGCAAATAAGCAGGTGTGTCTGTGCATGTGATGTAATGAAGTGTAATGCAACCCAGGTGGAGATCAGTTCTTGAGCCATCAGAAACCTGGGTGAAGTTTCTTGAAAACATTATACCACCCATCTTTATTTACTTGTCGCCGTCTGTATTTTCAACTTCATGCTGTTTAAAATAGATTAAAATGTGAGCATGACATTAAAACAGTTAACTATTATCAAAAAAGAGTTGTACGTAGAGTTTAACTGCCAATTGGAATAATGGAAAGTGAAAATTTTGAGAAAAAAATTAATTACGTCTCCTTTTTTGTGACTAATGACACCATCATCTGGGAATGCCACAGTGGGATTTAACATTTTGTCATCTGACAACATTTAAATTCACCTTTCCGTAGCTCCTTTCTGCTCCTGTTTCTTCTTGTAGTGCTCCTCCATCAGCAGCGTGTCCTCGGACAGCAGCTGCTCCATCAGCATCAACGCCGTCTTACGATTAGCCAGCGGGAAGAGCACCCTGGCCAATGATTGATCAGCTTTGACCACTGCCTCCACAAGCTCCTCCCACTTAGGTTCCTTGACGGGCCTGTCCAGGGTCTCCGTCTCTCCCTCTGGCACTCCCCTCTCCTCCATTTTGTCCCTTTTTTCCAAGATCTCAGCTTCCATTTCGGCACTGTTCTGCTTTTCCACCTGCTGACTGACGTCTGCATCGGAGTCGGACGTGCAGGGAGACGTGGAGCTTTCACTTGTCTGTTTCAGATGGACTGAGCTGACGGACTCGTCAAAGACCTCTGCTGGTAGCGAAGTCTGGACTTCCTCTTTGTTGTCATCTTCTGGCAGGAGAGGCCACAGCGAAGGATCGGTGGTGACACCGCAGCTCAGAGAGACTTCATTTGTGCAAGGAGGCGGTTGAGCATCGCTGCTGGGCTCATCCACTGACTTCTCCCTTTCAGATCCAGACGTAGAAGTCCCAGGTCTGATGGAAATTAAACAAATATTTAGGAAGTCAGGAAACACTTCGGTTGATCTTAATTAGTTTAGCAGAATCACAATAAACCACAATGACCTTGATACTCTGATGGACGCCACATAAAATGATGACAGTGAGAAGACACTAAAATCTACTCTTACCTGGAGCAAGGCGTGTTTTCACAAGTCATCTTTGACTGTATGGATGAGGATGAGGAGGGTTTTTTCTCACTTTCACTGATCTTTTGACCTCTGGGTGTAGGCGGGTTAGAAAAATTCTCATTGAGAGCTCTCTCAGATCTGAGTTCAGGGATAATGGGTGCTTGAAACCCAGCAGAAGAGCAAACTTTGACATGGGAAGAGCAGGTGAAGGTTGGGGAGTTTGATCTACTGGAACTCCCTTCTCCTACTGATGCATCTTCTCCAGGTTCAGAGTTCTGCTTCAACAGGGGTTTTCTCTGGGTTTGGATCTGTCCCCGAGTGTTCTTCTGGCCAACAACCTCGGGTTCTTTTTCCATTTGTTTCACTCGCCGGGCAGCTTCTCTTTCTTCAGCGAAGCATATCTCGTGTCTCTCTGCTCCTTCAAGCCGATTTGAATTTCTCCTTAGCTTATCCAGCTGCTCCGAGCTTTTACTGAGAGCTGGCAGTTTATTTAACTTTGATACGCCAAGCTCCTCCATGGACTTCCCTCTTTGTGCTACCTTGCTAGCACACTGCTGCCCTTCAGGGACTTGTTTTACTGAGGATTCTTCTGCTTTGCTTTTCTGGACACTGAAATTAACATTCAGAGTTTAGATATAACCAAACAGCAGGAATAACATTCAAGTAAACTATTGCAGAAAAAG
>JARVLU010000324.1:11362753-11373731 GCA_031762415.1 Simpsonichthys santanae
AAAAAAAAAAAAAAAAAAAAAAAAAAAAAAAAAAAAAAAAAAAAAAAAAAAAAAAAAAAAGCAATAGCTAATATGTTTATAAGATTAACAGTTCATTATTTCTAAATCAATGTAATCAGTCTGGATAAATCATTGCATGATTAAAAATTATCCCTCTTTAGATTGATTTAGCTTCTAATCAGTTTTTTAAATTTTTTTGTGGTAGGATGAAATATCCACTTTCCCACAAACATCAGTGTATGCAGAAATTTCACATCATGCAGGTAGAAAACAAGAAGTAGGCAATTCCTTTAACAGGAAAGTGTGAACAATAAGGGCACTAAAAACAAAAAAAAACATCAAACAAGATACAACACCTTCCTGCTACCCCCTTTATGTGATACCTTCAATGAGGTTCAAAGCAACAACGCACATAGTGAGAATTTATTTTAGCAGCGTTTTTCACATGTGATCTTTTATTTAGGTTAGACAACTTTACTAGTTCTGGTTGCGTGTGTGTGAATCTGCGCACGCCTTAATGGGCCATCTTGATGAAGAAAACTTCTAATTATTTGAACTGAAGGCACATTGTTAAAGCAGTTTGTTCATTCCTGCAGAGGTGGGCTGGGCAAAAGGTCGCATAAAGAATGTAAACATCCGAGTCTTAACCTCGTACTAAAAAGCAGAGTAATTTTCCACTGCTTGAAAAACACACCATTAAACAACATACTGTCCTTTCTTTTGAGCCTGAAGCCATATACCTTTTTCCTAGTTTTCTTTCTTTCCTTCTTGAAAGATGGTTAAAAAAAAACCTAATGTGACAAAAGAGCATGCGTTTTGACACCCAGGCTACATTTACATACAAGTCCTCTATGACCCTCCTGCTTTTTTAATAGCCTTGCACTTCTGTTTACTTCCATCTTTTGTTTTCGGCTCTCATTTATTCTCTAAACTTCCTGCAAACACAAAAAAAAAAAAAAAAAAAAAACCTCAGGCTTTTGTACGCACCTCCACCTTCCATATCATATTACTAAACATGTGTGTTACCGTAATTCGGCTTGGAGTTAAGTTACATTGCATTTGTTGACTGATGAAGTATTCCAGACGGAAGTCGAAACGTTTCTCCTATGGATGCATGATGTTGGATTTTTGGACAATATCCGATATGCTGACATGTTAATAAAACTTATATGGTCAAAAACCGATACCAATACCAATATTTTTTCCCCCTAGACCTACCTACAAAGACTACATAGCTTTTTCTGCTGTGGAATTAAAATACATTATTCTGCATGGTCGTCACCAATTTGAACTGCTACCAAATGCAGATGCCAAAAAGGGAGCTGAAAATGATGCAACACTTCAATTTGGATTACCGTATGTTTCATGTCAAATTTATTCATGACATTTACTCTCCAACACTCGAAAAGTGCAAATTTTCACAAATCTAACCTGTTCACAAGCAATAAGTGAAAAGCACATAAGTAGTAGTGCATTAATAGATATGCTTGACCGTTTCTTAAATTAAAAATTAACTTACAACAGAAGCCTTTCATTTCGGTGAGTTATTTTGATGGAATGTCCGATATCTAAATTTATCACAATATCGTGCATCCCTATTTTCTCCCTTCAAGAAATTGGTCCAGATGACATGATTTAACCTTTTTTGTTGTTATCTACCTGGATGATTGAGCCTAAAAACCTTTTTTTATTGCGTTTGTTGCTTTATGTTGACGTGGTTCTTAGAGCAATGCATCATAAAATGAGAATTGGATCAACAGATGCCTACGTGGGCACCTTTGGAGTTGTATGCCTCTGAGTTCAGTCGTGTGTTAGCTGAAATGGACATTATTCTGAAGTTTCTCTGCAGACACCTGGGCATGGCATCCACACACCCAGGCTGGTGAGCTGCATCCGCCATCTGACCAAAACATTGAGTGCATCAACAACAGTGTTTGGTTTCCCCTCTGAGCTACAGTGCCCTTTGTTCCCACTTTAAATAAAACATAGTCTCCCTCATTTGGCCGAAAGGGCCCCTTGTGCATAATTTAGGGCCACATATCAGCTTGAGTCCATTAGATGAGGTTGGACAGGTGCATTTCTATCAGTCTGTGCAACATATAGAACAAGACAACAATAATTAAATGTGTTGATAACAGTAGTTAGAGCTGCAGCTGTATTACCAAGTCCATTACACCAGTCTAGAGCTCAGGGTAATGTCCAAAACATTGTTTGTTTGACTCACTTTCAAACCCTGAACCATTAAAAGTGGAAAAAAGTGAATTTATAGTTTCCCTGCTTTCTAATCAGTTATTTTTTTCCTCATCATGTAACTGCATATAAACCATAAAGAAGACTCGTATAGCAGCTTATTCAAGGTTAAAATAACTGCTACTTGTTATCTGTATTTTAAAGTTAGAAAACAGTGATAAACACAGCTGCTATGTTCAGATGCAGTACAAACATTGGTATAATATTTCAAGTCCCACGAGGTAACAAGTAGCAGTTCATTCGAGGACACTTTCCAAACGAGCCTAAACTACAAAAAAAACAACAACAAAAAAAAACATTTACTTTAAAGGATTTTTTTTTTTTTTTTTTTTTTACATTAAAACTAACCAATTATTATCGTAGGAAATAATTAAAACGGCAGCTGAAAAAATTGACAGTTGTCAACCGAAACTGCAGCGAAACTTGAACACCTGCTGCTCCGGCCTCAGTCCGACGTACCTGACACTTTCTTCTTTTCTTGTACTCCTGGTTTCTTTCCTCTGGCTTTCTTCTCCTGGAGTCACAAACAGCGAGGGAGAAGCGACGTGAACAGTGCCAGCAACCTTTTCTGGAGGTGTACGCTGTGTGCCTGGCAACAACTAATGAGCTTTCCTTTTCCTTCACTCGCAGCTAGCTTACCTTGTTCCCTCCCTTGGGACAGAAGCCGACGAAAGCTAACGGAGGAGAGACTGAGCCAATCAGATGAGGCGATGGGCGGGCGCTTTGGGAATACTCGACATCCTATTGGTCAGTCGGTGTTAATGTAGGAAGGAGGAAAAAGTGAATTTCCCTGAATTGTTCAGATTAGTTTAAATTCAGAGAGAGGAAGTTGAAGCTAGACCAGCACTGTTTAAAATAACCCTGGCATAAAGCTCAGATTTTAGAAAGGGTTAGGCTTATTTGTCCAAATTTATAATTTAAACCTACAAAATTAAACTAGAAGTCTAAGGCAGGAGGTAAATGTAAATTTTCAAAAACATAAAATGCCAATAAATTAAGATGCCAGAATGAACCATGTAGGAAACATTAAGTAATAAAGTTGGTACAAATATCTGCAAAAAGCCAAGCACAGAAACAGCACAGTCCTAAGATGCAAAGTTATCTAAGAACAATATGCCAAATGCAATTAAAAATATTTTTTAAACATAACGAAATGAATGCAAATGAACACAAACAGAAAGTACAAACACATCAAGATGCACAAAAAGATCCTAAACAGGCACAAAACATTGACGCCTCAAATGACTTTTTTTTTTTAAATATGCACAATTCCCTAAAAATAGACACACAAATAAAATAAAAAACTAAACCTCTACAAATAAATGAGAATTATCTTAAAATATGTATTTAGTACCAATATTAGTCATTTTATTATTATTATTATTTGTGGAGCATCTATCTATTATGGGGTCATAGATAATAAACTGTTCATTACTGAAAGAAAAATGCAAATTTTCTAAATGTAATGATCAGTAAAACAAAACCTGAAAGAAAAAAAAGTACTAAATGAGGCATGGCAATATTTTGTAATAATCCTGGGGTTTACGTGACCTCTGCATATAGATGCCAGGTCACCACAACCCTACACAGAAAAGCGTGGGTGAAGAAAATGGATAGTTAAACTTTTGAGGGCAGCACATTGTGGATCAAGAGAGGCTTATCGTTCTTAAGCAGCTCTGCAATGCAAAGCTATATAAACTACTTTAAATAGTTTTGTGGGTCCGTGCACAGAGAGATTAACTGAACACATATTCTTCTTTTTGAACTAGACAAAAAAAAGGAGCCCAAATTATTTGAATTGCTCAGAGTCTTATGAACAAATGTGAGCAGGACTCCTTGTGTTCAGCGTGTTGTTTGGTTGCAACACAAAACAGATTTAGAGGCTTTGGGCACATGCAGTGTGATGTTTAGGGTCATATTTCGGCCTAGTGCAACACTAGACATGTTTTGAGATAACAGCTATTTTCCACTTTAAACAGCTACATTTTTTATGCACACCTAAACTTATTCCTTCATTTGTAAAGCCACCTTTAAACTTAGTTAACGATTAATCTTTTGGGAGCCTTTAACATCATCAGACACACCTATTCTGTGTTATGCTCTCCCTGTTCCAGTTATGATTCGTTAATTTATTGCTCATGTTAGTGTATGATTACATGTATTCCCATTCACAGATATTAACAGTAGCAAAAGAAAAGTCCCCTTTCATGACAAAATTTTCAATATTTTGCCAAAACTCAGGAGCCAGGCAGAAGGAGAAATCCCACACAAGACAAGCCTTGGAGCAACGTGAGAAGAAACCCAAACAGGACTCCAGCCAGCCATCAGGTGAAAAGGAGTAACCCAGACCCAGACCTGTAGTCGTTCTGTATGTTGTAGGAGTTTCAGAGAAATTGAGATGTTTATTTTCTAACCATGACATCCCAGTCAGTGGCTTTCAACCCCCAAAATACATTATGGCAAAAAATGGTTCAACCCAAAGATCCAGTCCCCCAGCACAAACAGAGTAATATTGTGTATGTCTTACATCAGGGAAACTAAACAGCCACTGGCCAAAAGGATGGCACAGCACAGATCAACATCATCAGGCCAGGACTCTGCGGTCTACACTCATCTCCAGGCCAGCTGTCACTCTTTAAGGGATGAAGATGTTCACATCCTGGATAGAAAAGGAACGATGGTTTGAGAGAAGTAAAGGAGGCCATCTTTGTGAAGAGAAACTGTCCATCATTAAACAGAGGTGGAGGCCTCCGTGTTCATCTGTCCCCCTCTTACAATGCTGTTATTGCTAGTATCACTCAGCCCCTTGTGAATAGCAAACAACCATTGCACACTATTTGTTAGGCTGATGGTCCTTCTTTTGCATGTGAACAGCCAGTTTTGGCTGTCAGCAGCAAACTGGTTGATCCACTTTGAGAAGGAGACTGAGTTTATTGCTGCTCCTCAGACTGAAGAAGTCTTTTGGATAAAAGACGAAACATTTCAACAAGAATCCGTTCAGAAAACCTGACTTTTGTAATTTTTCTACATGGATTATTGAGCATGCATCAGGAGCCAATACAGTACTGTATTTTATTTTCCCCATATTGTTTCATTACTGCCATCTAGAGGTTCATAAAATATTTGAACCAAAATACTTTTAATGGTTAATGAAAATGTTTTAAGCAAAGACCTGGTGCAATCTGTTAATGCTCTAAATGTATGTTGCGAATCAGTCCTAGCTATTAAATATTTAATAAGGTCACTGCACATCACTGTTTTATTTGTATCCTAACATAGCGAACACAAACTCAGCAACACTCGTTTAAACATATCCATATATATTTTATTCTCAATACGGCAAAATACAAAGAATATTCAGGACAGACTCTCATTAGTCACAATTAATACTCACTTCACGACAATGCTTTAAATTACATAACCTAAGTTTGAAGATCAAACTCGAGGGGTACCTTAATTCATATTGCATTCCATCTTATATAGCATCTCAATCATCAGTTCTCTTGATACTAAGCCCCGTTTAGATTATTATTGAACTTAGTGTATGCTGCTGGTCTCACTTTGGAGACGTCTTATAGAAAAGGTGTTATACAACATACTGTATAAACTGCTACAACTGCTCTGATGAGAAATACCTCTGTTTGAAAAGACGCATTGGAACAATTGTTCAAAAGGGACACAGTAAATACACGTCTCTCTCTCTGGAAGAAGCAGGACAGGCTGTACATGCCCTCCATCCATCACGTGAGAGCAACAATATACACTTAATGAAATACTGTACACAACTCCATATTAAATACAGAGAAGTCAAAATATTGGATTTAGAGACATCACTGATTATGTGGTGACCATGATACGAGACGGTGAATAAGACAACAAAGTGTACGAGCTGGTAAGAAAAAGAGAAATCAATTTGATATACAGTGTTAACAGACTGGGATTCATCTGTAACAACTTGGAGAAAGAAGACAAAAGCCAAGAGAGGGGGAAAAATGTGCATAAAGTCTTTCACAATATATTTACAGCATTTCTTTTCCTTAAATTTAATTAAAAAAAATGCCAACCTGTAGTAAAAATTCACTCTTTAAGACGTTATATTTACAATTTATACACCTGTATTTAAATAGAAACATGCACATGTTAACATCTTCCAAGTGAATGTCAAAAAAAAAAAAAAAAAAAAAAAAAAAAAAAATCTCATTTTACCCTGGATTCTTCAAGTTAGAATATTAATTACTACTTACAAAAAAATCTCATTGCGAACAACTCGGATCCATTTATACCTTCCTATTTCAAAAAATGGTAATCCTCAAAAAGGCAAAACAGAATTAAAAGAATGAGCAACGGGGCAGAAAAATAAATAATAGTGAGAAGCAAACTGTTAGGAATTACTCTAATGCTATTATTTTAAATATTTGATTAGACAATAGTGTGTGGAACACAAGGCGCTGACCTCAAATTACAAAGTGTACCAACGTATGACGACAGAGACTGGGTTGGCAGAACCCACAGAGGAATTTCTATGAGAAAAGTTGCCTCCAGCTTTAAGTACAAAGAGGCTAAAAGCCATTTGTGTTGGTAATTAAAAAAAAATCTATATACACATATACATCAGTACATAAAATTGCAAAAGCTAAAGGCATTGGCAACTAGAGTTAAACCGGTTTTTCACAGAGGCAAAACATAAAATAAAAGACAAGGAAAGAAGTCCCAAGCTTCTTGAATTTATATATGTTTTTTTCTCACAAAACATGATTTTTCATTTGCTTCCCCACCCCTAAAAATCCTGCATAGATTAAAATAAGATCTGCTCTGACTTTCTCTTATTCAGGTGTAAGAGAAAATAACAGTATCCCCCATCTTGCGGTAAAGACCAGGGAGCCAGTGAAGGGAAAAAAAAAACAAGAAATAGGAGAAACAAAAACAATAAAAGTTGGGCCAAACCATAATGTGCATTTCAGTAAAATAAGAACTAGAAAAAAAAAAAAAAAAACAATAAATAATAATTTGTGTTGCACTTTCTTGTTCAAACATACTGTATTTTCCAGAGTATAAGTTGCATCAGTCAAAAAAAGCATCATGAAGAGACAAAAAAACAAAACATATGTCACATTAATTATGTGTTTATTTAATGGTCACAACAGCTTTATTTGGCATCCATTCTTCCATCCATCCATCCATCGCGGCCGCTAGCTCTCTAGCGTTCCTCCGCCTGCACCAGCTGAGTAAAGAGAGCGCGCACGGGAGGACTCGCTGTTGCAGTTTAGAAATTTAAAGTGTCGATCAAAAATTGACTTACGAATAAGGAAACAAACAAAAAAAAGTATATGTCGCTTCGGTGTACAAGTAGCAGGATTGACAAATCTATACAAAAAAATTGCAACTTATATGCCGGAAAATACTGTAATTCAACTTGTCCATTTAGCACAAATATTATTTGGCCCAGAGTTAGTATTTCCAGCAAGTTTTGGTAGGAAGTTGGCTAAAATAAAGCAAATAGAAAAGTTTTTCAAATAGACGATGATGAAGCTCATTCATCTGGAAGTGTCATCAACATTTGCCTTCATTTCATCAGGAACTTGAAGTCAACAAAGCTTGGAAAGCAATGTAACTTCTGCCTGTTGTACCACTGATTGTATCAATTGTATCATTTCAGATTTAAATTCTTAAAATCACAGTCTGAAAACTTATTCTTATAACCCCTGTTGCAATCCTACATTTTGCATCGACAGTTAAAAGAAAACAAAAAAAAAAAAAAAAAAAACAGCTCAGTATATAAATATAATCTATATTGGTCATTATAATTTTTTTTTAGCTATACAGTCATAGATTTAAAACTCTGTTGTACAAATGCAACACTGCTAATCTCCATTACTGATGAGCTTCTTCTACTGAAGAAACACGCTCAGATAAATTGGCTTTAGTTGCGCCGAACACGTGGAAACTCAGGCCCAGTTTATACGAACTACAAAATAAATAACTGCACTGTCTACGCGGGCTCAATCTTCAATACTTAAGACAATCCCTGCAGTTCCTAAGAAATTTACACTCCAGACAAACAAAGGGTTTAAAACGAGGGGAATAACACTGAGGAAGTGACTCATGCTTGAGGAAATTTCTACAACAATGAAGCTACAAAAGGTAAAAACGTCTGAGGTGCAGAAATATGAAGCTAAAAAAAAAGTCCCCATTGATGGGAAAAATAATATATTTGTATTGGCTTCTGCTATATATTTTTATTGATAACAGACTTCTTTTTTTTTAAGTAAAACAAATGACCTACATTTTTATTTTTGGCTGGCTAAGATGTTCAAAAAATTGCAGCTAAGAAATAAATGCATAATTTATGGTAAATGTGTCAAATATTGAACAGTTGTGCACAATAGCCATTTGTGCCATTTTTAAAATTTATTTCTAGGCTTCCTTCAAGTTTATTCTCTCCTTCCAGGAGAGCTTGAAGAAAACTGAATCAGGATTGTATCTTTAGCTGTAGTGGACATAATCATCTTTGTTTTAAGATACCCCCACAACTTATATAAGCTTTGTTGCAGTCAAATGATTATAAAAACAATCAAAAGTCTGGCTATAGCAAGAAAAATGAAAGTTGTTCCAAATATGATTGGTGACTGTTTTCCTGTAGCTCACACACATACAAGGCACAAAAATGATAAAAGAGAAATGTCCATTTTAAAGCACCTTTGGTGTTCCTGGGAGGTACTTTGGTGAAACAAAGTCAAATAAAAAGTTAAAAAGCCAAAGTAGCCTAAAAATAAAAATCCCAGTTTTAGTGTACTTAGAATAAATTACGCACCCTGTGTTTTTATGCCAAGATAAAAACCAGGCCTTTAAAAATTTCATAAGAATGCCGATATATGAAGCCAGGCGATGCAAGCTCTTTTGATTCCAGTTGCAGCTTTTGATGCACGTCACTGTGTGGCGCTGCCGAACGGTGAGATGTCTAAGTTGAGTTTTTTGGCAAGCTGGTGCAGAAAATGAACACAGTGTTGGAGAGAAGTCTGAGAGGCTAACCACATGTAAGCATACTTGGGAGGACTAGAGGTGAACAAAAAGCTGAGGTCTGAGGGTGTGTGTGTGTTTGAGGGAGCAGCTTGCAGGGAACAAGTCCTCGCTAGGGAATTAGGTTAGCGTCCAGGCGCAGCCAGTGAAGACCCTGCCGAGTGTAACGCACCAGTTCTGTCATGCTGCTGGTGTTGAAGATCAGAGAACCCATCACTTTGTCCAACTCCAGAAAAAAATCTGAGAAAAAGGACAAAACAAGGAGGTCACAAAGTAGTAACAGACAGCTACAATCCATCAACCACGTAAAATGACATTATTTAAAATGGAAAAATGGGGGTAAAAAGGAAAACTGGTGAATGATGGGGAAGTTATGTAAAGGTCAAGGATGTTTTCACTTACTAATGTTAAATTAAATAATAATAAATAAATAAATAAAAAAAATAAATAAATAAATAAGTAAAATAAATAAATATGGAACCATGCATGTGAAGTCAAGAATCTTTGTCTACTCAGAAAAGAGTCTGAGAACTGAGAACTTCTGACACCTTCAACAACTGTGAGCTGTGAAGCAGAGGTCGTCTTGACCTTGCCTGGTCTGATAATGGGTATTTAAGCTTTTCCTAACTCTTTGTCCGCGGGCAGACCTTGGACAGGAGCGACATGTAACATATGCCTGTTTTCAATGCTGCACCCCTTGCAAGAAGTAAACCTGGGTTGAAAAGATCTTCTTGCATTTTTGTGTGGCTTAATTAATGAGTTGATGATACGATAATTAAATTATACTGGTGCATCAATAAATCAGCCGGCCAATTTCCTTAATTTTGGAAAATCGGAAATTGGCAGATGCATGAGAAACCGATTTTACCAATTTCTTTTATTTGTTTTAACAATAATTGTCTGAACTTCATTTATATTTCAGAGCACAACCTCATGGACAGTTTGAACAAGTATGTATTGTTGAAGGTGCATTGTGACCTTATAACACCTGACAGTGTCGCTTATCAAACAAAATCAGAATCAGCCAAAATCAGAATCGGCAGGTCAGGCTTTTTAGAAATCTGTGATTGGTGATCAGCCAGAAAACTGCAATCGGTGCACCTCTATTACAGTAAACTTACTAAGTTAGAACTTTCAATAAATGAATAACCTTTTAGTTTTTTTAGTGCTAGGTTCCAAAATACTGATCAATTGTTTGTGAATAGGTTTTGAAAATACTAGCAATAAAACAATGTGCACATAACTTCATGAAATAGAAAAATACCGTATTTTCCAGGGAGGTAAAAAGGAGGAGGGACGTTGCTCGTTTCATTTAAATTTAACAAGAAAAGCACCTAAACAATTATCTGTTTGAAATTATAGCAGTGGTGTGTCTCAGAGTAACGTTTGCTTAATAAATGCACTTTAATGGTCAAATTAGCTGCATTTCACCGGGGAGGTGCAGCTGGTTTGATGGTCGGTCCAAGCGGCAAGCAGAACAAATGTGGGGAGATTAAGGCAAGCTGATTCTATCAATAATAGCTGGTGAAGATTCTCAGTCATCCAGGACATGGTAAATTCAAGAGTTCAAGAAAAAAAAAACAATAAAGTATAAAGTATAATAAATAAAAGTCCAGTTGTTTTTGTCTTGAACTTTTTTGAATTTGTCATTATAGCTAAGTTTTACCCATTACATGATATAACAGCGCACCATACTGCTACTACTACTCTG
>JARVLU010000324.1:11384672-11402099 GCA_031762415.1 Simpsonichthys santanae
TTTTACATGTATTTCCTCGACTTACGGCAAAAAATCTGGACTTACGAACGGGTGCGGCGCCACGTGTAATGAGTTCCTAATTACAGCAAAATCGGGTTACGAACGGTTTGTAGGTACGGAACCCGTTCGTAAGTCGAGGACTACCTGTATATATATGGCTGTATTAACTCTTCCCATTCTGTTATAAACAGTTCATATGCTCTTAATAATTGAATAATAATTCAATTATATTTAATAATAATTAAATTCTTAATAATTCAATCTCAATGTCAATCACTACCTGCACAAAAACCTGTCACACAACCTGTGTAGTAAATGTTCATGTCAATCAAGTTATCAAGTTAATGTTTTAGTATTTCTTGTTTGTTCTTTGATTTTTGTTAGTGAGTCGAATCAGTTCTTGTCATCCTAAGCATTCCATTGTACTGTTAACCTTGTGTTAACATGCATATGACAAATAAACACGACTTGAACAACTTGAACATTTTGGCGATTGCAATGAAGTTGTTAACGATGAGATAAATGTACAGTAGTGTACAGTACTGTTGTAGTCAAGACCACCTAAGCGGAGACCAAGTCAAGACCAAGACCAGAGTATTCCGAGACCAAGACTGAGGGAGGCCGAGACCAAGTCGAGACCAAGACCTCATGTCTTGGAGCTCGATCTTTTCACAGATTATCCGTAACAGTTTACTTTCACGCCTGGTTGCAACATTACGTTTAGTTGTCTTGTATTGTTCTGTTGGTACAGAACCGCATGCGAGTGAAAGGGGCTGGGCGTGACAGCGGTAACAAAAACATGTATTTAGCAATGAGTCAAGTTATCGCTTGGATTTGAATCAATACATTTTGCATTCAATAAAAACAAGGATGTTAAGAAATAAACTGCACGATATTCTGGCAATTTAGTGATATGTCCACAGTTGTGGTCTTGACCATTCTTGAAATAAAATCCCAAGTCCTTAATGTCCAAGGCCGAGACAAGACCGAGACCAAATACGGTCGAGTCCGAAACAAGAACAAGACCATCAAAAAGTGGTCTTGAGACCAGTCTCAAGTACTACAACACTAGTGCACAGCATGTACAAAACACACATACAAAAACCGGGTTTAAAAAAACCTGCGATACAGTGAAGCAACAAAAAGTGAACTGCAATATAGTGAGGGCCGGCTGTATTTATCTTTCAATTTGATATTTGTTAGGTTAAAAAAGAGAGTACACTCTTTATTGACTCAATATCTTGTCAAAGTAAAATACCTGGCGGCAACAGTGCTGGAGTATTATGATTTCATTAGAAAGTTCTTGCAACTAGTCTATGCAAACTCTTTTAAAATGAGGATTTGATTTTTATTCAAACAGGACTGAATCAAAAAAATCTCTTTCCTTAATCATTCAAGCAAATCTAATACTGTTTAAAAAATTTAACCAAACAAACATTTTACTCTTTGCACTGCACCTTGCTGACGTGTTCCTTGAGGCATTCTTGGCATCTTGTTCTCCGTCACTGTCTTCACTGCTGCTTACTATCAAATCTTCTTTGAGCATACTGGAAATACAAAATGTAGACCATTTATGTTACAACTGTATTATCGCTGCAGTTTTATGTTGTAGAGTTTTATTTTTTGTAGGCTTCTGAAGTCCAAGATATTTGATTTTTGCGTTTGTTCTCTAAGGAGAACATTAATCATAAAAAAAATGAAGCCCTTACGTGGGAGGGTCGTTACAGTCTTTAGGCTGGTGGCTGCTGGAGCTCTTAGATGAGCTGCCTCTCTCTGAAACAGACAAAGAAGGAGCATGTATGAATATATATATAATAAATGTGTGTGTATATACATACATAACTAAAAGATTAGCAAAAATAATTTACTCTTTTACATGCAGGACGGAATAAGAATTATGACACTCACTGTTTCCACTTGAAAAGGCATGTGTATCCTGATTTAAAAGGAAAAACAATAAAAAAAACTATCACTTTTATGAAGTATTTTTATTCTTCCTCAATCATAAAATCTGTCAACCATGTCAACCGATAAATAGGACTTATGTTAGTAGCACAGTAGTTAATTCACTGACAAGTTCAAATAAGTCCGAAAGTCTCCTGATTGTTAAAAACAAAGTTTGGTTGCTGCACGTTATAAGCAAGGTTTACATGCAATAAAAATAAATGGTTATTAATTAATCCGTAACAACACTATTATTTGATTCAGTCACAAAACTTGCTGGCTTAATGCTGACCTTGGTGGGGAATGGAAACTTGGAGGGTTCGGTTTTGCAGGGAGTGTGGATGGCTGTGAGTGGAGGGGGCCACGACTGAGTCATTTCCTGTATTCAAAAAAGAAAGGGGAAAAAATGTGGAGATCAGGTTTGATGTTGAAATATTTCTCCTTGGCTTCATTCTTCACACTCCTAATGCACTGCTAGTCTGGCAGTAGATGTAGTGTAGAACAAAAGAACACATACCTTCAGAATTTCATCAACACAGTTTGGATCACCGGAGCCCTACAGACAGAAACATGCTTAGCAGACATGTTCATAAACATAACCCCAGTACAACAGGTGAGAGGTGGCTTCCATTTTCAGTGTGACACGTCATCCAAAAGGCCTTTTATGAGACCTACGAGTTCATTCAGCTCATGTGTAACAAGCAAAGGTTTTCAATTAAAAAAATAAGTGAAACATATGGCTACAATGTGCATTTAAATTAAAATTACTGATAAATTTAGATGCAGTTTGCACACACTGAACTTTGAGGCATCAATCAGTTTACAAATTAAGCCCGGTTACTTGGTTTGACTACTGCTGTTATGATTCTGTTCAGTTTTATGTATTTGTAAAATAAGTTTTCTGTAATAATGTGAAGAAGTGGTAATACATTTATATTCATTAAGTAAATAGGTAACGTTTTAAAGTGGTTTTTGATGCTGTTAATTTTCTCCAAACTGCAATTTTTGGAAGTTGAAATAATAATAAAAAAATTGTTAATTAAGTGTGTCTTGAATGAAAAATACCCCATGTTTAAAAATATAAAAATTGTATTAACACTATTAAAGAACATGTCTTAAGTATTTATGTGACACAGATACTTCCGTTGCATTAAAGAGACAAACTGAAGAAAATTATTTAATAAACATGAGGGTTATGTGGGGGTCCCTGAAACTTTCTCCCTTGTAAGGGGTCCCTGAACCCAAAATGTTTGAGAACCCCTGGTATATTGTATTGCTCTTTGTACTATTACTAATACCCTTGGCATTTGTACTACTGCTGCTTAGTGTATTTTTAGTTGTTTTTCTTATTTCATATCTTAGATCTTATTACTGTTTTTCTTTTACATTTTATACTTTTGTTGGGTGTAACTGGGATCCTGTGTACACAATTTTGTTCCACCTCATGTACCACATGTGGTGCGTATGACAAATAAAGAACCTTGAATCCCTTGATAAAGGATGCAAAACAAAATACACTCTACGGCTGAAGCACATAAATCAAGCCCTGATGCAATAATGAAATGTGCACGTGACTGTTTACAGACAACATTTTCAAATGATAAACTTTCAGTGCAAAACTAAACTCACAAGGTCATTGCATATCGATTCATTTTGAACCTTAGAAGACTGATGTCCTTTAGATTAAGCCTTACCTCTACAGGCTGTGAGGGAATCTTGAGTTTGGTTAGCGAAGCCTTGCCGTTGGGCTTCACATCTCCTATGGTGCTGCTGTGTGACTGTCCGCTGTAGCTTTCCGTTTGAGAACTCTTAGCTTCTGCAGTTTCTTGCCCATCCATGGGCCGCACATAAGCTGTGGGCTTTTGCAGCATGGAGTTGGGCTTGGACATGAGAGCAGGAGGAAAAGTCTGACTCGAGTGCTGCCCGCTGGAGAAGGTGGTGTGGACCCGTGAAGGGGAGTCCCAGTTGGCCTCTCTGTCTCTTGGAGATCTGGAACGATAGCGCTCCTTGCCGTGATGCTGCTCGGCGGACAAGGAGCTCCGCGAGTGGCTGCTGGAGGAACTCAGAGAACCCTTGGCCGGACTTGATGTGTGTGACTTTGAATGATCCGATCCTCCGCTGTGTTTGCTCGACTTTTTTTCTCGCACTTCACCTCTTTGGCTACTGTTGCTGCTGCCGCTACTGCCGCCATTGCTCCTCTGGCTACTGTGTCCACCAGGGAGTCCAGAGCGTTTCTGGGACTGGGATGAAGACCCACCCGCAGCTGGGCCAACAGGAGTCCACTTACTGCTCTGGCTCCCACCACCACTACCAACACTGCGCTGGTCCCCGCCAAATAAAGGTGGGCCAGACTTCTCTTCAGAGGAAGACGAGCTGTTTGAAGGTTTCCCTCCGAGCTTTGGAAGTGTGTCACCAATGGGTTCTTTCATTTCGTCGTAATTTCCCAGCATGCTCTGGATACGATTCGACAGTTTATCTTCTTTGCTGACCTGAAGAGAGAACCCACAGAAGAAAACTGAAATTATAAAACACAAAGTGCAGGGACAGAGAACAAGCAGGAAGTTTTCAAGAACACTGTTGTTGACTGTTTGGTTCTCATCAAATATAACTTGCCATAAAGAACAACTTTTAATACATATTTTAGGGCAGCACGGTGGCTCAGTAGGTAGAGCTAGTGCCTCTCAGTGAGAAGGTTGCTGTTGAAAGTTGATTGAAAGTTGATCAAATCCCAGCTGGGGGCCCTTCTGGGTGGAGTTTACATGTGCTCTTTGTACATGTATGGGTTTTCTCTGACTACTCCAAATTCCTCCCACAGACTAAAAACATGCATTTTTAGGCTGATTGGTAACTCTAAATTGTTCCTAGGTGTGAGTGGTTGTTTGTCTCATTTGTCTCTGTCCCTGTGATGGACTTGCACCCTGTCCAGGGTGTTCTCCACCTCTCTCGCAGTGACTGCTGGATAGGGGCACCAGTGACCCCATGATCTAAAAAGGAAGAAGTGGGTAAAGATGATGGAAGGATGGATATATTTTTATCTCTAATTCTAGATTAAAAACAATTTACTGACAAAAGAAAAGTCTGAGAGGCCCCACCAGCCACACACAGAGTTTGTTTGTGTAAACTGAGCCCAGAATAGTTCAAACTCATCTGAACTAACAAAAGGGTCAACCCACAGTTCCAACACTGAGGTTAATCAATCACTTTGAGGTTCCAGTCGACCTGTTTGCAGCCTGTGCAGAGTCTCCGATTTCAAACGCAGTCTGACACCTCTGTTTAGTTTGACAGATTTGCACTGAGGGTGTGGAAACACAGGCAGTTAGCTGCAGCAGGAAATGCAAGTGACTTGGTCACAACGTGTACTCTACTACCTCCTGCTAAGCATCGCCAGGCTCTCGTTTGTGCGTTCATTTCTCCTCCAGCTCACTGTTTCATGTTTGTAGTGTGAACATAAATAAGCTTTATTTGAGCAAATCTAATTCCAAACGAACAGAAAAACAAGATGCTTTATAATGTTTTCATTCAGGTTTATCACTAAAGGGATACCAATTGGTAACTGATTTGTAACTCCAAGCAAATTGGTAGAAATGTATAAATTAGAAGCACTGTAAACAACACTCTTTAGCAAAGTATCTGTTTACAAAGACACTGTGATTGCAGAAAAATACAGGGATCTTGAAGTTAACAAAATGTATGCAAAAATTAGCTACAGAGTTGTGTGCTGTGCTCATTTTATAGCACATTTGTAATTCACCTAAATAAATACAAATACTACAAACTTTCTAAAACAAAATGTGTTTTTAAAGCCGAAACCTAACGTAACTTGTAAAACCTAAACATTAACTTGTTTTAGCTTGGCAGCAGCAACTTTCATTAGCCAGGAATAAACGCTCATAAACAATTTATTCAAACGTAACATTTAGGTGGCACAGTGGCGCAGTTGGTAGAGCTGTTGACGCTCAGCGAGAAGGTTGCCAGATCAAATCCCGGCCGGGGCCTTTCTGGATGCATGTTCTCTCTATGTATGCATGAGTTTTCTTGGGGTACTCCAGTTTATTACCACAGACCAAAAACATGCATGTTAGGCTGATTGGTAACTCTAAATTGTTCCTAGGTGAAAGTGAGAGCATAAATGGTTGTTTGGCAGCACAATGGCTCAGTGGTTAGCATTGTTGCCTCGCAGCAAGAAGGTCCAGGGTTCAATCCCCAGTTGAACCTGGGATCTTTCTCTGTGGAGTTTGCATGTTCTCCTCCTGCATGCATGGGTTTTCTACGGGTACTCCGGTTTCCTCCCACAGACCAAAAATATGTGTTAGGCTGCCTTCAGGCCCAGGCATCCACTGCAAAAGAGATCTATGATCCCAATGGGATTTGCCTGGTTAAATAAAGGTTAATAAAATAAAATTGTCTCATTTGTCTCTATGTGTCCCTATGATGGATTGGAGACATGTCCAAGGTGTACTCCGCCTCTCACAACAGTGACTGCTATATATGGGCAACAGTGACCCCTATGACCCAGAAAGGAAAAAGCTGGTAAAGATAATGGATGGAAGGATAACACTCTTATAAGAATAATACACTTATTAGTGTTTATTTTCTTGATTTTTGTGTTTAAGATGCAGTATCCTTTGACACATATTGTGCCAAATCCTTTTTTCTCTGTCTCCTTAGATCTAGGTGCAGTTTGTTTTACAAAGCCTTCTTTGTACAAGTTATTCTTGACTTCTATAGTAATCTTTGATTCCATATAGTTGGTACAGTATTGTGATAAAATACTAAATTATTTTCATACAAATAAAACTTATGGGATAATTTCACAGTGTTCATTCTAAGTAGATGAATAAGCTGTGCAAACTTTGCACGATAAGCCTGTTACTACTGCGCTGGTCTACATTTGAGAGGCCACAGTCGCAGCTGTGTGCACACACGGTCGTCTATGCTGTAAACTTCTACTTAGTGGAGCATGACATTTAGAAAGACAAATGTACGCTTACATAAAACTCACACAAGCTGTAGAAAAGAGATAAAAAGTACAGAAAGCTTGCCATTACAGCTTGCTTTTTCCAAATACAATGTGGAAGGTGTATACACAGATACAAGTTTCTTGGAAAACAAACAAAATGCAGAGTAAAATTGTTTGTGGCACGTCTTTCTCATTGGTAAAGGTCAAGGACTTTTCTGTCTTTAATGTCAGCTTTTATTTTTCACTTTGTTGTTGTCCAAACACACACACATACACACACTCTTCACTCACCTCTGGTAGCTTTTCTACTCCCAACCTGTCAGGACACATTCCTCACTGCTTCTTTGATGGCTAAAACTAGCTAAGGAGAAGAGCCACTTACAGCTGCTCCAAATCTGGTTAGTGGCAAAGATTAGACCAGTTCAGAGAACCTAAATCCTTTTTAAGATTAAATTGGCTAGCAGGAGCTGGATGGCCTATATCTGCGTCTGTGAGCACAAGCGGAAGACAACAGAGGAAGTGCAGCTAAGAGACCGTGTCTTGTTTTGTTTACTAATAACAGCTGTGCGACAAGACAGCAAATCAAGAACTTGAACCGTCATCAGACTGTTTTGGATTTTGTGCATTTAGCTAATTACTAATTGTGACACAACTGGGTAATTTTATACTTCAAACCACACATAAGAATCTAGCATTTACTTTAATAGCTGCTTATGATTTACAAAATGATTTACATTATGTACATATGTGTGCATACATGTACACAACACATACAAATGCATACATGTGCATTTACATATGATTTACATACTGTTTTTGTACTACTAGTCCTTAGCGTATTCTTAGTTTAGCATATTTCTTAGTTCATATCTTAAATCTTATTACTGTTTTCTTCTTTACAATTTATACTTTTGTTGGATCTAACTGGGACCCTGTGTACACAATTTCGTTCCACCACATGCGGTGTGAATGACAAATAATGAAACTTTGACTTTGACAAAACTTCATGCTCTTCAAGTTTACTTTTAAAAAATGTTGAAAATCATCGAAAAAAAATATTTTTAAAATAACCACAGCCAGTAAACTTTCCGACTAGTTGAAACAAAACATCCTATCCTGATCATTTTGTGTTTCATAACTCGAACAGTAAACAAGAACACGAACAATGCTGCACATCTATAAAGGCTTCTGACGGTGCAGCGTTCACTTCCTGTCAGAGTTGCGTATTCCTCATAACAGATCAATGACATGCCAACTGTGAATTATACTTTAAACAAACTTACAACTTTATAGGGTTCAGGGAAGAGAGGGGAATTAGCTGGAAAAGCCTCTCCTCCTCCCTGCTGGATTTCTTGATTTCTCCTTTCTCTTTCTTTCATTCGGAGCACATTCCGGTCCTCACGGTTCATGTTGCTGTTAACACAAACACAGCAAGAAAATCAGCTTAACCCCCCCAAAAAAACAAACAAAAAAGAAAACAATAAACAGACTGTGTGTGTATATAATAGCTAATCAAGACTGGGATGCATTGTTTGAGACGTTTACACCGTTAACCCAGCGTCTACAAGAATACAAGTCAGCAGCTATTTATCCAAAAAGAAGTCAAGACTCTTGTGTATATTGTTTCCGCGAGTACAGCACTGGATTTTTGTACGCTTTTATGTTGGTATACTTCAAAAAGAAACCCGATAAATCCTAAATAGAGATAAACCGAGAAGACTTGAAGGGAAAGTAGGCTCCAATAAGTTTAGTTTTGTCCATACACCATACATTGGCTCACTTCTATCTCATAATCCTCCTCTACAGATCTTTAATGCGAGTTTCCACCCACAACTAAAGGTAGCAACAATAATTATTATGGAATTCACAAGTAGACAAATTTACTAAAATACTAATGTAGCAATTACTTAGAAACTGTGTATTTATTAGTATTTGTTCTATGGTGGTGTATTGTTTATAAGCAGAAATGCTAAACTTTTCTGAAGCCCTATACATACATACATACATACATAAATAAATAAATAAAATAAATAAATAAATAGGTATTACAGTTCTGCTACATATCACCAATTCATAACACACTTTAACAGGCATTTTGACCTTATTATTATTTTCCATATGAGCATCATCTGCAATGCAAACACAAAGGCAAAAAGTCATTTTAAGGCAACGCCTTACTTAGAAATTATACTGAAACGAAAGCAGTGTTTCCCTAGATCAGTTCCCATGGTGGAACGCTTGTATATTTTTTTGTAGCTGGGGAGAGGGAGGGAGGAGGAGGAGACAGAGTCACACCTGTGTTGCCCACCTGCTAGTTTAGCGCTATACTGCTGCTGGTTTTTATCGATGACGGGGTAACGGGGGGTGGGGGGAATAAGGACGGTACAGAGTCACGCATGTGTTACCTGCCTGCTAGCTCATCGTTACAATGCTGACAGTTTTTAATCCGGGGGTGGGGGGCACCAGTTAAGGGCCGGTCCACTGCCAGTACCCACCCCGGTTTATGGAGCTGGTGCAAGGAGAATAACCTTTACATTAATGTGAAGAAGACAAAGGAGATGGTCGGGGACTTCTAACACACCTACCCCCACCCCCACTCTATAAATGCTTTATAAATAAAATGGTATGGTAAAAATGGCATGATAGGATAATCACTGTGGAAAAAAAAAAAATCACATCATGTTGCTGCTGACCTGTTTCATGTTGCTGTGTTCATTCTGCTCACTCGTGTTTGTGCTGCTGTTCAGCATATAGTTTTTATTGTTTTTATGCTATTAGTGCTTAAAGTTATGTTAGTTGATGTTTTTCTTAGTTCATATCTTGGATCTTATTATACTGTTTTTCTTTTACATTTTATTGTTGGATGTAACTAGGACCCTGAGTACACAATCTCGTTCCACCACATGTACCACATGTGGTGCGAATGACAAACAAAGAAACTCTGACTCTCTGACTCTGACTATTTGTGGTCCCAAGAGAACTGCTCCCAGGTGACGATTTCAAGCAGAAGCTGTTGATTGGCCAACACAGCTACGTTACAGGATGACCTGTCCAGCACATACATATCAAGGCTTATGGAATTTCCGTAAATTGTATGGATTTTCCCCATATTTTATGACTACGGACCCGCCCTGCTGCAGCAGAATACCTGGACTCCACCGAAACATAAAACACACTGAGATCACACAAAACATCTACAGCTTGCATGAAATAAAAGAGCCTTCAAAAAGCAGAATTTTCAAAACAACACATTTTCAGTTAGGTACGTCACTGGTTCAAATTCTCAACTTGTACCTCTACCTATGACAACAGTAGCTTTAAGGTGTAGTGTGACTGTGCAGCAACTTCCAGAAGTCCTCCACACTTACACACAACAAACTGATGTTTTTGATCTTAACAAAGTGTAACTAAAAAGATTAAACTGTGAATACAGAATGAAAAGATTAGACAAATGAAAGCTGTGCTAGAGATGAAAAAGGCAGAAACACACAAGTGAATATTTAAAACAGTCTATTGTAACAAACGGCTCCTAAAGTCATTTATCATGGCAAGAAACTGCAGTAGTTGGAGACAAAATCTTACTAATACTGTATTTACAAAATGCAACTTTTTTTTTTTTTCTGACGGCTGGCAGAGGCTGCTAGAAAATACAATGTCTTTACAACGACTCCAGTAAAACTTCTAACTCGTAAGATAGTCTAGGGTGTTTTCATACCTGATAGTCTGGTAGACTTGGTTCTATTGGGGAACAAAACCCAGAACATTTGTTTACATTTTCAGCTGGTGTGGATTGCGTTCACACTGCACTGAGTTAGTCGAACCAAACTGTTCCACCCTCTCGCCTGTGGTGGCACTGCACCAAGAACTACTGAAGGAAACTACACAAAAACATCTGAAGACACTTCTTCTTTTTCTGCTGGAAATAAAAATAAAAACGGAGTGGAGTCAAATTTTAGAAGTTTTAGGATTTCTGTTTTGTTATTTTTCAACAATGGACTCAACATGAGCGGAAGATGAGGCAGAAGACCACGGAGAATGTTGTTTTTCACACAAGGCGACTGAGACGGCTTCATATGAGGTAAGATAAATGTTTGTTTGCCCTGCGCTGTAGTCCACTTCCTGTTTTTGGAGCGGTCTCAGGTCTGCTTGCATTCACACTGCATTCGAACCGCACCAGAGTTCACTTCAACCAAACCGAGACCTAGGTTTTTAGGCGGACCAGTTTGCTTTTTTGGTCCATATCAGAGTTCAATAGCACATTCACACCTCCCCAAACGAACTGGACTTTCTAGGCAAATGGACTAGAGTTCGATTAAAGTGGACTAAACAGGGCTGGTGTGAATGCACCCTAAGAACTGTGGAAGGAGATAGCACAATGCGAGGAGACCGCATGGAAACACAGGCGGCTCTCCGTGCTAGCCAGGAGGGAGCATGCCTCGGCCGGACAGTGACACGCCCTCTGCATTTGCTCAGTATTGTGAAATGTTTGTTGAAAAAAGGCAGTAATCTCTTTGTAACAAATTTGCACATGCCAATCAGTGTTTACTATCTCAGTCTGCATAAAAAAATGTCTGGCTGGAGTAAGGGAAGCAAAAGTATGTACAGGGAAGGAAGAGTGGAGACCCTTAGGGAACACAGGGGTTCCCAGGAGTTTTACACTGAAGTTTGTTGTAGAAGATGGAATCTCCATGCAGAAAAAAATGTTTCACAATAAGAGACGACTTCTTGACTTCTCAAGGACTATGAATCCAGCTTTACTCAAGGCTTAAAGGTCACACAGTCATGATTGAATGCCAGAGAATTAAACTAAGTTCATCTTATGCTGAGAAATGACAAACTTTAGCAGTTTTGGTCAAACCTTGTAAATGATGTAATACATAATCTTGTGATGTTGCTAGAACTTGCAAGATGTGAAAGCACTTGGGAAATGTGATGAGAATGACTCAGCTACTGGTACTAACACACCAAATAGTTCAGTAGCTCAGCATCTGTAAAACAGACTGAATTAAATCCATTTATATATAGCTAATTTCAATCATTTATGGTGGCCATCTCTCAAACTGTGGTGAGCTCAAAGGGTAGTTGTAGATGTACATCCAATGATTACATACGTTCTGAAATTTCTTTTAAAAACTGTCCAATAGCTATGTTTACATGCACAAAATTTTTTGACCGGATTGAAAAGTTTTCCGATTCAATAATTCAAATGTATCATTTACATGGACACAATCTGTTCATGACGAGCGTTTACATGCAGCAGACTTTGTTCTGAACAGAAGTACTGACATGCGCAGAGTGTTAAACTCTCCTTAAAAAAGCACTGAAGAAGAAGTTCTACTTCCGGTTTACTTCTGGGCTGAACGTAAACAAACCTGAGCACCCAAAATGGACCCGCGACAGGTTTTAATGACTGTGGAGACGTTACTGCACTCCCTGACTGAGCAACAGGTTTTACAGATCATTGTGAGCTCTTTCAAAGTTTCTAGTAAAAATATTGTGTCGCTCACTGACCAGTTTTGCTTCCCCGACACGCTAATGTGCTAATGCATTAGCCAGGCAGAAATGGCATGGTTGCACAAGCGCAGTCAGATCAGTTTTTCATGATCAGAAAAAAATGAACAGATCAAGCGTTTACATGTGCACTGTTCGGTTTATGAATTGGCGTAAACCACCCGTTTTGTTCTGATTACAAATTATTTCGGATCACGCAGGATAAACAAAAAATACCCCGAACGGCGTGTTTACATGACACGTTTTTATTCCGAACGGCCGTTTGATCCGATTACTTATGTCTATGAATGTTCCATATCAGATATTTACAGGCAGGACTGACACCAACAGGCATTGCCAAAGTTGAAAAAAATATCAAGAAATGCATTGAGCACAATGCACCAAATTTTAACTAAATATGTTTAAAACTGGCTAAGCTATAGCTATTTCTGCATTTAATAAGGTTGCTTTCCTGTGGTGGCCATCTTGAAAGGGGTTACCAGCAAAATTTTATCAGTTGTATATGTATGGCCATTTAGAAAATTTTCACACTTTCATAAAAATCTGTTGGTTCATGAGATATCTAGATAACCTTTCAGACAAATGCACACAAGCACATGAAAGGGCAAAAACACCAACGCCTCTTGCCTTTGGCAGCAGGCAATAATTAGTAGATGCACACAGAAACTGACCCACAAAACTAGAATAGGCGCATTTCTATTAACGACTGAATGGAAGTTTTTAACAAGCTGGTCAGTGAATATGTAAAGAACTCATTGTTTTGATGCAAGGCACAGATACAAAGCAAGACAAAAGTAATATCCAAACCAAATGCACAACAAAACACTTTTCATAATGATAATCTTACTACAACGGAACTGACCACTGATTACCTATTGCAGATGTCACATGGTCATGACAGCTAACAGTGCAGATGATTTACTAAAACCATTTTCAGTAAACTCTGCCTAATGATAGTCATTCTGTCTACTTTACCACACAGCCGACAAGCACAAGCTTTCATTTGAGGGTCTTTCATGTTATAAATGCTGTGTGGTAAAGCAAAAAGCACTCTAAATAAGACTACACGTTTATACTGGTCAGACAAGTAGTGAAACAAACAACATACCAATACTGTTTTTACTATGCCATATACATTAAAATGTGAATAGTCCTATTGAAGTTCGTGAGGAGTGGGAGAGCTTGTCTGAATGATACACCGTTAGCACATTAATCAAAGGACCCAGGCAACAGGATCCTTTGTAAATGCTACTCAGATTCATTTTATCCACAAACTGACCTGCTCTGTTGACTCCCAAGTTGAGTGGGGGGTGACATTCTGTCACACTGAAGTACATACATACAGCTCAAGAGGAAATCCCTGCATGCAAAACTCAACTGTCTGTTGCTGGTTTCATCCAGCTAGAACAGAAACATGACAGCTAATAAATGTTTGTAACTAAGTACCAGTTGTCAGCTATAGTTTTGTACCTTTCAAGAATCAGAATGATATAAGTTGGGGAGAAATAAAGTAAGTTAAAGTGGAAAAGAAAATATGCAAGTTTACTCTGACCTTATCTTATATGACATAAGCAGAAGATGTTTCACTTCCCATCCAGCTGTTTTTGTTTTTTTAACCTTTTTTTGATTGGTCATGACCTAGATGACTGAGAATGGGTCACCAGCATACTGTGACTTTAGTATGACGGAAAACAACAAAGTACCTTTTGAGTTTAAATAAACAAAGTATTTTATATATTCACACTGAAAATGACAACAAAGAATGACCAAGCCAGTGACAGCCTAAACTTGACACTGCAGAGTCAATTACTGATTTTAATATGTATTTGTGTGTACATATAATAAACATATCAAGCTAATTAAAGTCATAGAATGTCTGAACCAACATGTACTCTGAAAGGTTGACAAAGAGAGGCTTGCCAGTCTTGGTCATGGACGTCTTAAATTAAATTAAATGTGTTCGTTATTTTTTCAAGTTTAGAGGATGGTTGTAAATTCCTAGCTAAAAAAAGTGTTGTTTTTTTCCTCCAAAATGCAGTAGCCAAAACTATCTAAATTTAGCCAATATTTACATGTACTCTTCAGATAAAACCACACAAAAACCTTCATAAAAGATCAGTTTTTAGATACCCAGACTAAGCAAATGGTAATTTCTGTTATATAATTTCTGTTTTTAAGTTAGACGGTCAGATCAGGTGAACTTTGACTTGGAAATTTGACCAAGCCTACATGAAAGGCGCAAGTCCTACTACATGTATCTAATGACTAAATAGTAAAGTGGAATATTTACTTTGTTACAAACATACATAAAAGCTTGCAAATCACGTTTTACATGTTTAAACGAGATTATTATTAGTGTGTAAGTATTGTAGTGATTCAACAGTGTGTCATGCATACAGTAAAAGGTCAGTCTTTAGAGTTGAGAAATTACTGGTAGTTCAGTTTATACCAAAATTAATCAGCTTGTATGTCTCATTGTAACCCACAATGTAACAGCCACAACTTGTGTGAAATACAAGTAAAATAAGAGCTGATGGTTATCTGTGTATTTATGAATACAGGACTGGACCTCTGTAAAGCAACCATTATGAAATGTCATCCAAATAATAGATGAAAACCTAAAGTGTTACTTGGCTATATAGAAAATTGTGTGTTTTATTCAAAACATATCTCAAGATATACGTAAAACAACCAACTAGTTTAACATTTCTTACCCTGACTGAGAGGCCATGGCCCCAACCACTGAAACATTGGAAGGAGGAGGGTTCAAATGATCTTCCAGAGACTCACAAGTATCCTTGTCATGGCTTGTTAGCCTAAACTTGTCCACCAACTTCCTCTTATGAAAACAACCTGTTCCCTTTTTTACTAAATGTATGTACAAGTGTCCAGCTGGAAAAGTGCAACTAGTTTCCTTACTCGACTAAGTGTATTTCCTTGGAGTGGAGACAAATCTGACTTGGGGAGGGGAGGTGACTGCTTGTTCTAGGGAGATACCAAGTCAACAAACGGCATGGGTAAGTCACATGCTAAGTAAAGTCTAGAGGCAGACGCAGCTTTTGTTTCTGTGTTGTTGTTCGGAGTTTAAAGCATGAATGGAGAATGAGCGAGTGGAAAGAGGCTGGGGGTGAAAATGTATGTGGACGAGTGTGAGTAAATGTGAACATGATGGAAAAAGACAATGAATTTAATCGCTAAATTTACCCCCCAAAAATACTCAATTCTGTTAATAAGTTGTATGACTCATCAGAAGGAAGCCTGGCATGAACACGTTTAAAAATCTGTATGTCTTACCTGAACATGGTAATTATATTGAGGGTCTAATGCCATGGTAAATATACAGTATTGACTAAATTAAAAAATAGTGAACATGTTAAAGTTAAAACCTAAGGAGAGTAAAGCAACAAATAATAAACTCTATCAATTTTAATAACTAACACAAAAGTAATGAATTAGATTAGTTCTAAGGTAGGCTCAACAGAGGTCAATTAAAGATTTAATGTAAAAAATAAAGAAAGTGGATCCCTGAGAGGGGAATGAATCTCACCTCTCTCTGCAAATGGCACTGTCCGCCTCCTCCCATATAAGGACATGTTATTTTACACCACAGGCCCTCTCCTCTACCTGACGTCACACACCTCCCCCCAATCAGAGCTGTCTTTTCATCAACAACGTCCCTCCCTCCTCCACCATGCCCCAAGCTCAAGGCAGAGCAGAGTGAAGGCTGTTAAAGGAACAGTACGCAGGTTTCCAGCCTTACTGCTTGTAACAAACATCACACTTTCATCAGCTACGCAACATGATGACACACACTGACAAATGTGGCATCACCACATGTTGCAAGAGTGTTCATCTACTGCAAAAATGGATGTTAAATATTTGACTGTTAGTTTTGTATAAATGTGACTGCTTTATATTGTCAAGAAAACTATGCGATAAAATAATATTGTTCCAAAACACATCTATACTCCACTTTGGATTATATATATATATATATATATATATATATATATATATATATATATGTATACTGTATATTTATTTTTTATACTAATTTCTGTGTTTATTTACAAGATGTTACAAAAAAGAAAATAATTTTGAAATAATGTCATTACTGTATATGATGAATACTAGACTATTTACAAAAGATTAAAGAAGGTTAGAAGGATATGTTCATGAATACGCCTGTCACAATAACAAATTTTGCTGGGCGATTAATTGTCTCAGAAATTATTGCAATAAATGATAATATTGTTCAAAATTTGACAATAATTAGTCATTATTTTCAAATTTAAGAAGAAATGTTGAGTAATTTGTTTTGGGTGCAGTGTCTTTTTTAGACCACCAGATGGCAGTATAAGACTATGTGAACCAAAGGATGGATAGTGAGGGAGCGAACAGCATGTCTAAGAAAAATAGGAGGGAGGCCCCTGGACATGACATGGGTTGTTTCTCCTCTTACACTTTTTTAGTTCTCAAAATAGCGGACGCTCGGTGTGGTTTGAGCTCTTTAGCATAGCATTTTTCCACACAAAGCTTTTAATTAAAAATTAAAAAAAAAAAAATCAGTAAACAAGTTCTCAGCTTGTTTTTGCAGAGGATAAACAACTGTTAACACGTGAATTTTGGAGCTTCAACAACATGGAGTTTTGTTTTCCCAGAGGTCGGCTTGTAGCTTAGCTTCTCAGTTTAGCTGCTTTTAACGATCCAAAAACGCAATTTTGGACTGTTAAAATGGATTTTAAAGAAAAAAGAGAAAGGGTAAGTGAAGAGCACTGGAGTTGTGCTGTTTGTCATCCAATGTCTTCAGTAGACAGAGAGAGATACGAAGAAATGATAAAGCCGAAAAATGAAGACTATATTCAAAAAAGTTGTTTCCATCCCACCTGATCACATTGGGTCTAAAGAGCAAACAAAAACAACCCTTATCAAGCATTTTAAGGGGCAGATATAATAAGATTTCTTCTTCTTTCTGCTCCTTTCATTTTATCCTATTTTTGTATTCTTGTATC
>JARVLU010000324.1:11408377-11425918 GCA_031762415.1 Simpsonichthys santanae
CTGAGGTTGTCATTCATGTGTACACCCAAGTACTTGTAGCTGGAGACCACTTCCACCGCAGATCCTCTTATGTTCAGGGGAGTGTGGGTGTGTTTGTTCCTTCAGTATGGCATGCCACAACGGCATGCCATACTGCTTGAGTGCCATCTAGCAGCTGAAAATGGTAGTGTTCAATATTTTCAGTCAGAACGAATGAAAATGCTCATACCTCTGCCAAAAATTGGTTTATAAATATGAGAAAAAAAATCCATAAATACATTGTTTCGGCATTTAAGTCTCAGGGCATGTAAATCACGCAAAGAACAGCAACTTATAGTCCAAGAAATATGGTATTTAAAAACGAAGAAACACTAAAAAGTAGTTTTGCCTCGACTCACCTGTCTTTATCCTTCTCGTCTTTGCCGATCGACGAGTCTCGTTTCTCCCTCTCCCTCTCTCGGTCTCTGTCGTGACTGTTGGCGGAGCTGCTTCGTTCAGTCTCTGCTGCTTTGGGCCACTGTGGCGGGGTGGGAAAAGATGGCGGTGTGCGCCGAAGCCTATTCCAGGTGTCGTGGTGGGGGCTGCCAAATGTGGGCAGTCCTCCTGGACCCTCCTTGGTGCCAAACACACTACTGGACCCTGAAGGAAAGAGGCAGACAGGCATGGGACCCACTCTGAGTAAATTGGGCACAATACCTTCTTGAGGACACATGAGAAGAGAAAGAGTTGAAAACAAAAACTGCTTTTGTCTTTGTCTCTGGAGGTTCTCACACAGAAGCTGTTTGAAAGAGTTAGAGGTTAATGGCTTCCCAAAATTCCACTACTCATTTGCTTTTAGACTGAAGGGCTTCTCCCCCCCCTCCATTTTCTGCACCGGATGAACAGGGGAGACTAACTTGCCCTCTGGACTTGAGAGCTGTGAAAAGCCAAGGGAGACCTCAGCATTCCACAGCATGTCTATTCCAATCACATCCATTTTCACAACAAGGTGACTGATTTGGCACACAAAAATAGGAGGAATGGGGAAAAAAAAAAAAAAGAGGGAGGCATAGGGAGGAGGATGCAGGGGGGGAACAGAAAGCCCTCCATGGAGAAGCAGAGGGGGCTTGTCAAATAATTAATAGATGAACTGCCACCAAACAGCAGACCTAAGAGCGCCTGTTGGCAGCAGCACAGTCAGATTAAAGCCGGGCTGTTGGAAACACCAGTGGTGGATGAAGTGGAGGCAGAGAGGAGGTGCTGTGGTGTGTGCAGTGCTGCTTTGTTTGGCCTCGCTGGACGAGTGCTGGTTTGACATATAAACTAGAGCTAAGCATCTTTTTTTTCTCCCCTTCTTTACTCTCCCTGTGGTCCAACACTGTCCTGCTCTATGCTGTTACTGGTCACGAGGGGCCAGATTGAAAAGGGGGGCCAGTGGAGGAGTAGAGGGGGGCCAGCGCTTACCAAGCGAGGGGTTGCCTAATCCTCCGAAGGCACTGCTTGAAAGGTTGCCGAGGCCGCCATAGGAACTGGAGCGACTGAAAGGATCTGCAAAATGCCAAACAGGGATTAGCAAATGGGGGGAGCTGGTTAGCAGTACTCACCCCAACACCAACCCGTTTCACTCCGCTTTTCTCTTACAAGCGAGTTTTTGTTTTGTTTTTCCTTTTAGCGCTGCCATCTTAGCTTTCTGTTTGGTTATCCTGAAATAACCAGGACACTGGATTTGATGCTGCTAACTAGCTGCGGCTGACCCTGCGGGGGCAACTGGACTAAATCTAACCAAAAAAAGAGTTTTCAGTTCCTGGAGCAGAGCTGAACATTGACTGGTGCAGGAAGGGCAATTATGGGCTGTTTAAACGAGGCTGACTGAAATGTAAATTTAGAGGAAGATGGACTTTACTGAAGCGACTACAGACTCCAGATTTACAGCAATAACACAAAGCACGAGCAACATTTTTCAGCTGATTTTAAATTAATACTCCATCAGGAAATGCACAACTTATTAAAAGATTAGTGCTAGGGGATTTTCTTTTGTTTAAACCCTGAGGCTTGTTAATGTGTTTTAGAAAATAAATCTCTGCCTTACACATAAACTCTCAAAATGAGATTTTGTTTTGTTACTAAATCTTCCTTGACTTCTTATATAAGAACACATTTAATGCATTTTTTTAGCTAATTGTATGAAATTAGCTTATCACTTTGGACCCAAACACAAGTCCTAGCTTTAGCTAGAATAGTAAAAAAAATAATAAAAATGAATAAAAATAAATTTAAGCAGTGAGCTAATATGAAATACCAACGTCACAGAGAATTGTGCCACATGTGCCACACTGCACTGCATACAGCTAGTTCAGAGAAATGAAAGGTGACATCTTTGTCTGGAAGCAACATTTGAAATAGTTATTTTAGGTTGAACTATGACTCATTTTGACAAATTGTAGAATAACTACACACTCCAGTCCTACAAACGACAAGTTTGCATGAGAAGTGCTGCAGATGGTTACGGTCAGTTGGGAGTCTATAATAACCTTGAACTAAACCTGAGCTCAACTCTATAAATATCAAAGATTCAAACTACATCCTGCTGCTTTCACTGCCGTTGAAAGACAAGAGCGTTAGTGAGTTAATCCACAAACTAAATGAGCAACAAAAAAAGGTAAACTTGTAGTTACTTACACTTACCTGCCAAATGGCTAGGGGGCAGGAAGCCGCTGGGATGAGGGGCAGGGCCAAAAGGCGAGGGAGCGGGGTGTCCAGAGCCTGGGGACAGAAAAGATTAGCATTAATGTTCAACCAAAAAATAATTAACTCTCAGAGGAATGATCTAAAGACAAACAAAAGGTGACTCCTTGGTAAAACCTCCCATATTTATAAGTACAGGTAGTCCTCGGTTTAAGGCTGAGATCCGTTCTAACGGCTCAGCCTTAAACCGATTCAGCCTTAAACAGGAACTGCTCCCCCTGGCGGCCGTAAACGCGGATTTTCGGCTGTAAACAAAACCGAAACTAAAACGGCGATCGGTCACGTCTTTTTAAACACGTTTTTTCAATGTAAAACAACTTCGAACGGCCATATTAATGTTTTTAAATGTGTTTCCAAGCAGTTAGTTAACAAAATACCCCCCCAAAAAACGAAAAAATTATAAAATGCTGCATAAAAAAGGCAACGTACGGCGCGATGACGTCACTGGGGGTGGAGCCGTAAACGCGAAACGCCTTAAACCGATGACGCCTTAAACCGGGGACTACCTGTACTTGATTAAAGCTCAGACAATAAAGGGGAAAGGTTAAGCTTTAGTAAAGAGGGATGACATACAGTTTTGGAACACACTAAATATACTGGTAGAGCAAAGGTTATAAAAGTGATAAGTTTGCCCAAACTATTGTATTTATTTGAAAGTCTCCCAGTATTTATACCTAAATCACCTTGAAAAAATATACTCTCTTGTCTTGCCTTTTCTCTGGGACAATAAAACTCATAGGATTGCTAGAAAACACATTTGCAAGTCTACAAAGGAGAGAGGACTGTCGCTGCCTAACTTCTTATTCTATTACTGGGCCAAACATATAAAATTCATGACATACTGGGTAGCTGACATTGGGGAACCCCTTACATGGGTGCAATTGGAGCATGACGCATGTCAACTTTACTGCAGCTACACTGTTATCTCCCTTGCCCATTGATAAATCTCTATACAATGGCAATGTGGTGACACAATACCATACGTATTTTCAATAAGATAAAATTACATTTTAGTTTAAAGTCCTTGTCCTTACATGCCCATTGCAGACAATCAGTTTTTTAAACCATATATTCTAGACAGTACATTTAGACTTTGGAGACGGATGGGACTCTGTATACAATTGACGTGAACAGTAAGATCACGCCGCCCACGGGAAAATGTAACCCAGCGTGAGCTAACCTCAGACAAACAAACAACAAGATAGCTGTAATGGCAGAGGTAGCGAAGCTCACTACATTACCTGAGGCATTTAGTGAGGCATTTTTGCCTCATCAGTCAACAATAAGACAAAGAAGACAGGCAAAAGAAATTTTCAAAAATACCATTAACTTAAAATAGTTACGACAGTAGATGTTTTTATGCCGCAGAGCTAAACAGTGCAAGAATTTACAGTGAAATTCAGTATGTACTGAGTGTAAATTTTCCATTAGACAACCTATTAAATGCTTTGTGCAAAATCAGTTTAGTGTTCACTTATCATAAGTAAACAAAGAGTAAACTTATGGAACCAGAAGTTGCAACATATATCTAAATATAAAACACGCTAAACAGCACAACTAGCTTCAAGCATTAACCTAACCATTAAGCATACAATGTAATTATGACAGAAAATGGAAGATTTACTTGCAGTTTCCTTTGTACAGACGAATGTGGTAGTTCCCTGTCAGTTCCCGTTTATCTCTGTTGTATTCAGCTGCTCATGAGGTTAGCCACAAGCCTTTATCCATCTTATACATTTTACAGATTTCGTTTAGGTTTTGGAAATTGAATAAACTGTAATCTACACTTTAAACACTAATGTGTCTGAATTGCATGTTTCCCACTGACAATGTTTAACCATTTTCCCCCCAATGATTTTTCACAAAATCCCTATGACCGCAAAGAATCCGACATGCAAAATCCCAGCAATGTTGTTGGAAGCAAAAGGGGATGCAGCTCCTGCAGGTAAGATGCATTTCACTTTGGGACAAATTGCGATCACTGATTGGTCAGTTGCTAATGAGCCTACTAGATTGAACTCTCAACATCTCTTGCCTTGATAAATGCTTTCCACCTCAGTGACAAACTCATCTCTCATATTTATGAGTTTAATTGAGTCAGTGAATCCTGTGAACTCATCTTTTATCAAATCTAAATGGGATAAGGAATTGGGTATCATAATCATTGATGTTCAATGGGAAGAAAGCCTGGAGAATGTCCACAAATACCCTTACACTCCTCTACAGAATTATTATCCCATTTGTGAAAAATGCTTCCCAGATGAAGATACCTTAAGCCACAGTTTCATTTTTTTTTTTTTTGTACTAAGGTTCAGAAATATTGGAATGATATCTTTGATCTAATGTCTCAAATACTTCCATGTAAAGTTCTTGCCATTTTCAATAATGTTACAATGTTGAACAGTGCACAGTGGTGCTTTTATATCTTACAGTACTGTATTATTATTTTCAAAAAAAAAAAAAAAAAAAAAAAAAAAAAAAAAAAAAAAAAAAAAAAAAAAAAAAAAAACTTCTTCTTGCTCACTGGAAGTAAAAAAAAAAAAAGAGATGCTCCTCGCTAAGCACTAGCTTAATAACCTTGAAAATACACTACATCTAGAAAGGATACACTCTTTAGACTCCTTCTTTAGTAAAACTTGAACACATCTTCCTTGATTTTTGCAGTCATAAATAATGGTTATGGCTCTTTATTTCTCATTATTGTGGATTGTACCTGGGTAGCTGAGACTGGGTTGTGAGGGTGGGAGTGTACAGTATTGTATTGTGTTAGGTGATATGTTGAGTTCTTTTGTTTGTAACATATTAAAAATAGAGCAGCACTTGATATTGTAAAGCCCACCATGATGTAACAAAGTAAATGGCTCAAAAAATATATCCTGACAATAAATAAATAAATGAAAACATGGGTCTCTGCTTCATCAAACAGCTCTACTTTCAGATTTTAGCTATTGTTCTGCTACTTTTAGCTAGGCTTTTGCTTTTTTTTTTTTTTACTTTTGCCACTATTATATTATTTTTAGTTAGCTTTTTAATTGGTTTAGCTAGGATTTAATACTTTTAGCTAAACATTTTGTTATTTTAATTTTCAGCTGGCATTTTGTTACTTTAGCTAGTTTTTTGCTACTTTTAGGTACCGGTAGTCTTTTGCAATTTCTGGTTTGCAGCTTGTTTTGCTAGTTTTAAATTTGAGCTCTTATTCCACTTTTAGCTACCCATTTGCTAATTAAATTTTCAGCAACCCCTTTACTCCTTTTAATCTTTACCTAGCTATTTATTACTTGTAGGATTTAGCTAACCTTTTACTCCTTTAGCTTTAGCTAGCATTTAGCTTCAATTAACTTTAGCTAGCCATTTACTCTGTTTAGATTTAACTAGCCTTCTGCTTTATTTAGCTTAGGCTAGCCTTTTGCTCCATTTAGATTTAGTGAGACTTTTGTTCCTTTTAGCTTTTAAGCTGGTTGTAGCTAGTTTTGTTCCTTTTTTTAATTTTAGCTAGGGTTCTGCAAGTTTTATCCTTGAAAACTAAGTTTCAGTTTCTTCAGCAAATTTCTGCAAAGTTTTTCAGCGCTTCTCTTGCAATCTCTTTGAATTCAGTTCAATCAGTCAGAGCTGCAGATATTGAGACATAAAAAACAGTACTGTATTTTAGTAGCTCAGGCAAAAATCAGCCTGTGAAACAGTAGCGTAGAATGACTGACTGTATTATACATTAGCTGTGTCAAGGTCAAAGAAAACATGCTCTCTCTGAAATGGACAAACAAGCCAACAAAACAATCTTGACAGAGCATGTGCCTTGACAACCGAAGAAAACGGTTCAACTAGAGCCTGTAGGCAAAAACTTGAACAGGAAGCGAAGCGGACTTTCACAGCAAGCTGCGTCACAGGGAGCAGTTACAAATTACTAATGTGCTGTTTACTTCAGTCGCTTGTTTTCTCAGTATTCAAATAATCTGACATAAATGACACCTGGGAGCAATGAAGCAATCTGCTTGGGTCTCATTTGTCAGCACAAATCAATCAGTGGTTACCCTAATGCAAACTATTGCTGCCAGCAATCACACAGACAAGTGTTTCAGCTCCATCTCACTAATGTTTCAGCTCCATCTCACTAATCAACATCTCTATTTACGAACAATAGCATATTAAACATATATGTATTTTAAATAGCATGTTAACTACAACTTTATCAGTAGTACATTTTATAAAAATTAAAAGAAACTAAAAGATTTAGTTTTTTTTAATCCCCACTGCCGATGGGTGAAAGCAGATGTGTTCAACTGCCTGACAGTTGGCAAAATATCTCATAAACCATTGGAACAATGTTATCAAAATATGTAAGTATGCCAAGGATGCTCATCTACAACTGATTAACATTTGGATTCAACCCATTAAAGATGGATGCCACAGCCAACCGACCTTAAAAAAACACATGCATGGCTATAACTCGGTCAATTTTACAGAAGCTGAGATAAAACTTGATGTGTTAAGAGCTGAGGGTCACCTCTATCAGATATTCTGAGTGCTTACAGATTGTGTGAGATCTTTGCTTCAAGATTTGCTGTGAATTTTTGAAGCCAATTCTGTCAGTCTGTCTGTCTTTGGATTCAGCCCTATTCAGGATGGCCTCCACAGCCAACTTACCTTAGAAATTCAAATTATTATTATTATTATTTTTTTTTTTTAGGAATTTTGCTAAAATTTAGCACAACTGGAGCTGAGAGTCTTTCACAACATATACGCTGAGCAAGACATTTTGCGATATAAAGTTATTTTTAGGGTTTGACCAAAACAAATCATCGGTTTTGGTCAAACCCTAAAAATAACATTACATTGCAAGATCAAATCATCCTAAAATGATCTAAGTTTAAATCTGTAAAGAAAGGCAGCAAGTAAATGCATTCTTTAAAGGAATGGGAGACGTGTAAATGTTATTGTTTTCAAAGCCTTATAAAAAACCTGATTTTTTTTTTTACAGAAGCGGCTTTAAATTTAGTTTCTTCAGCAGTATATAAGTTGTATTCAGCATATCAGATCCACACTTACTGCTTACCCATAGAAGAAAGTTGTTCCCCTTCATGAGCAGATGAGCCTGTATTTTCACTTAAGTGATGTCCTAATCTGTCTATTGAGGCCACTGCATGTATCCCAACCTCTTGTTTATGGCTTAAACATATCAGAAACAAAACTGTAACCTAAACTGTCTCAACCACTGGTGCCAGTTCACAGCTGGCAATACAATGTAAAGCCCTTGATCTTAGACTGAACTCCAAGGTAAACCTGCTCTGTTCTTGTTCCCAATGTGTCAGCTAATCCCCCATCTTCACCTGGATCTTTGATAATAAGAGAAACACTGGACTTGAGTTTACATTTTCTAGCCCTTCCCCCAACTATGACACATAAAATGGCTTCCTAAAAAAATAATATCAGCCTCTATGATAGACTAAAGCACCTAGTGTACCAAAAAGTACATTTTATGATGAGCATAAGTACTTTAATTAATGGCACTTAAAAGCTATGTTCTGACATCAATGCTTGCATGGATCTCAGGTTTTTTTATTATTATTATTTTTTATTATTAATAACACTGTAATGTAGACATTTGACAAATTGGCGATGAGAATTTACCCGTTCAAAACTCATCACGACTTTATTTGTCCATAGTTGTTCATACTGTACGTTTAAGATTAACATGTACACTATTTTCAACAACAAAACAAGTGATCGGTACTCAGTGCTCTTAACTTACTAGTATTAACCGGTACAATTGTGTTTTCAAGTTATGTCAGCCACTGTTTACAGCAGAAAACAACCTCGATGTTAAACCTGCTAGCTAAATGTTACAGGGACAAAAACAAGCTCAACACTTATCCGCTTTTCAGGACAAAAAGCAAATGTGTACAACAGTGGCATCTGGCAATGTCGTGATAAATTATACATTTCATGTCACCAGAAGTACAAAAAATGCCGCAAATGTTCAGCCTAACGTTTAGCATGAGGCTAGCTCCCCATAGACAGGACTACCTGCATCTTTAACCGTAAACGTTTCGGCTAGGAGGGGCTAGGCTAGCTAGCTTTGAAACCGTTTATTTTTGCGGAAATCTCTGTTAACGCTCACTTTAAAATGTCACACAGTCACCAAGTGAAGTTATCCAACACGTAACCTTTTTTTCCCGGCATAGAGCATCCTCACCTCTTGTCTTCTTTTAGGCCCGAACCATTCTAGCTGTTGGAAAGCTCTTTTTTTCTCTTTGTCTTTTTCCACTTCCAAATACACGCAAAAAAAAAATGGACTCAGCGAAACGCTTTAACACTTAAAATACTAAAACTGAACAGAAGGTCTTCGTGTTTTCCTTGCGTGTCAGCTGTACATCGCGCAGAAAACAAGGCAAAATCATCTTCTTTCTCGTTTAATTTTATTACTCTTAAATAGAAGTGGCAGATAGGTAAGACTGCTAGCTAAGTTAAGCAGCCAGCAGGTACAACAGACAGGACGGGATGCTGCGTTCACTAAACCTCGGAAATCGTACACATATCGGAATTATGTCAAAAACCCAACTAGTGCCTGGAATGAAAACGTGACAAAAACAACTTTCGTTCTTTTTCTTTTTTAAACTATAAACACCAAATTGGTTAAAAAAAAAAAAAAAAAATTCAAAATCCATTTTCAATTAGGTTAAACAGTTCTGAACAAAAATCTACATCAGACTTCTGATTCAATAATGCCACAGTGGTTTCGTCTTGAGACATTGCTTTCCTGGCTGTTATTCACATTTTAATTTGATCACTGGCCACGTACACATGTATTTTTATTCTTGAATTTGTGCCCAACAAATTCTCAGGTAATGTATAGATTACGATACCAGTGACATTATCAATCCACCTCAATTTAATGGATTAAAAAAAAACCTCTTGACCATCTTACACCTTTTAATACTTTGTTACTTGTAGCCACATGTCACGGTGACACATCATTTATTCCTATTTCTCTAATTTTGTTTTTAAAAATGTAAGTAGGCTTGACAGGCATAAAATAAAACCTCTTGCGGCACCAACGATGTGAGGCCCACAGGGCTATCATCTAAGACCTTGGCATATTATGTTAGCACATTGTGCAGCAATTCTCTAAAAATGTGAAAAACTCAGACAAGCACAGGATAAAAAAGCTCCATTTGATGGTCTTTTAAAAATGTTTTAAAAAATGGGTGTGTGATTGCCTTGATACAGTATGAGAGTATAAAAGTACTAAAATCTAATATCCTATGTTTTTTGATGAAGAATAAATATGGTCATACCAACTAGTAACTAAGAAATATGCAATTTTGGTTTTGTCTATTCAAAAAAGATTCTAATTATACTTGTGCATGTTTTATTAAATCACTGTACTTAAGAAAGTTCTAGTAAAATATGAACATATTACATGTGATTCAAGTCTTTAATGATCAGTTATCAAAGTCAGAGGTGTAATAACTTTGAAAATGATGTAATAACTAATAAATAATGGCTAAAATTATGAATGATAAATCAATAATAGACAACTAATTAATACTGTATACTAATTAGTAAAATATGTATACATTACAAGTGATTTACGTTTTTATTAATCAGTTCTCAAAGTCACACATGTGATATCTTTTGAAAAATAATAACAAAATATAAAGTGAAAAACGAGAAAATACTAACACGTTTTGTTCACATCTAGATGAACGCGTTGCAAGGAATAGTCATAATTCCTATTGTAAGTGAACGCAACGTGCCAGTGACGCAAAGGTTGTCGGTATTTGACGCACCACAGACACGTCTCATTGTTCCCTGCTGGTCACTGATAGCTCGGCTAAGAAGGAGAGACCGCTGGCTGAAGATTGTTACACAACTTTGTAAAATGAAATAAAATAAAGATAAACGAAAGTTTCAAAATCTGCCTTCTGTTTTCTTGTGCAATAAAGGTACTCACTGCGAAGTCATGAAGAGCAAACAAAAAAAAATATTGTGGAGTCAGGAACAAAATTCTCACAATAATTTTCTCATATCGATCTATTGTGCCCTTTAAAGGAACATTTGTAAGCAAAATGTTTAGTAATTTTGGACTTTGTAAACAAAAGACTGGATGCCATCAGGTGTTTGTTTACAGAAACAGCTGAAGGGACTGAAAATAGGCCAAACATTTACCAGCTTTGTGTGTTTAACCACACAGATCATGGTCAGTCTGACATCATGGAAATCCAATTTCCATGTAATTTTCATCAGACTCAGCAGAGTGCTTTGTTTACATTGAGTGTGGGCCGCATTTTAGAACTGCATTCCAAACATCTGGAAAACAACCGCACCATTTGATATAGATCAAGGTTTATACGGTTGGATTTTGTCAATCAAACGTTGTGTATGACTTTAAGACCTTTCAATTAGTGTTATAAGCTGCAATGACCCAATAACATTGGTCAAACATCAGTTCTCTTCATACGCTGCTCAGGTAGAACAGGAGGCCAAAGCCAACCTCTTGAGGTAAATGACTTATTAGCTGTGCACAGGATGCTTTTGCATGCACGACACTCTACATTTGACCCCACCGTTGACCTGTGAATGTTCAGCCCAGGCTGTGAGCTGCTGCCATGACAGCGACCGAGAGGTTAGATGTGTCGCTGCAGATTATCAGAGGTTACGAAATGGAACACTACAGTGCTGGTCACTGCTCAGGAACACGTTTTCTTGCTGGTCTGGGAAACCTACGGTACGTTCGATCGTCTAGCCTCTATCAAAACTCCATTCTGCTTTAAAAACTAACAAAATATATGTGCCAATATTAAAAAATTGACATTTTTTTTCTTTTTCTAAATGGTTCATTCATGGACATCCATTGGCCTATTTTGTCACTTCTGCTGGTTTGTTGGTAAATACATGCAGTAATTGGCAATCATTTACATATGTACATTTAACAACACATTAATCATAAATGAGGGGGGAAAAGCGGATTTATTTTCTTACTTTATTATTCTTTTACAAACTGGTGTGCCTGTAAGTACAATGTCAAAGATGCTAGACTTGAGTTTTGCTTCTTTAAAGGTTACCTTTTATTCCATACGTTTGAGACTGAGCAACATTTTATAAAAGCTGTACAGATTACAACTAAAAATAGACTTGAATACTAAAATCGCAAAATTTAAATTGAATAGTTTTATTTGTTTCTGCATATTTTTTTAAAGTTTGTTCATCTAAGAGACATACAAACTTGAGAAAATGTCAATAGTAGAACAGAGAGAAAAAAAGTTGGAAAACAGAACAGAACATAGCTGAGAACAGACTCCTGCTTTTCTGTTTTCATAGTCCGGCAGCGGTTCTATAAATTCACTTCCAACCAGCCGAGAGGGTGGAAAAAAAAAAAAAACAGGAAAACAAACAGGTAGAAAACCACTCGTCCCAGCGTGCTCATTTCTGCTTTTTCCTCTTTCTTGGAGGTCCTTGATCTGAATCGCTGCTGCTTCCTGAGTCTGAGCTGTCTGAGGAGGAAGAGGAGGAGGATGAAGAAGACGAGGAAGAGCTGTCGTCGTCGCTGTCACTGCTGCTGTCGTCTGAAGACAAGCTGGAGTCGTCGCTGCTGTCTGATGATGAGTCACTGGAGGAGCCGTCTGAATCGCTGCTGCTGTTGTTCGAGTCTTTTGCCCTGAGAGCGAGTGGAAGAAGAAAAACTGTGAGAACAGCAGCGGACAAAACTGAACAGAGCGGTGAGGTTGAAAGGTCCAATCCTCAATCTGTTCCTCCTGTATGGGCTCATCTCACAGCATGAAGACACAAAAACTACTCTGAATGTTTTATACACTGCAGCAAAATAACACAATGATTGCAGTGGTGATTGGCACATCATCTTATTTTGCTTTTCAAACATTCAAGCATAACATCTGGAGCTGGAACAAGTACAAAGCTGGCAACACGGCAAACATTTTGTAAAATGCCAGCATTTATTCTGTTCTGAGAAGGGTTGCACTTTAAATGTCCCTGTGAGTTCATAAAGTGTCTCTGACCTGTTAGCAGTCTCTACATCTGTCCTCAGGAGTTCAAAATCAAAAATGCAATTATCAGACTTACTGTTACAATTAAATGCAACAAAAACAAACCTCTTGAAATAAACTATAGTGTTTGGCAGCTTACATATAAACGACTGTATATTGTGCTTGAAAATGGGGAAAATGAGTGACCAGAAAACATTTTGAATACTTTCTGAAATTACAGCCAAGATGATAAATAATTTGAACATGTAAAAATAAGGGGATAATTGAAGAGGTAAAAGTTGAGTCTTTATGAATGTTGCAGGAGTTTATATTCTGTGAGTTAATGGTGTTTACAAATCACAATGCTGCATATTCTGACTAAAGCCAATGCAAATAAAGGCAATAAATCAATTTTACCGTGTTGGGTCAAACATAAAACATTTACCATTACGTAATTATTTTAGAGCTCAAAAGAGGTGATGTTGCAGTTGAGGCCATACGCCACTAGGTGGCACTGTTGAGTCACACATTGCCGAGAAACAAATTTCAGTTGAAAGTTTTATAATTATTATTTATATTAGAGAATTATTTGGACTATCTACCTGATAAATAAAACAATGCAAAGCTTTGAAGTTTTTATTGTTGTTATTAATAATTTTAATAAATAAATGTAATATCTGTGTTTAATAATTAAAAAATGTACATTACCGTAGCATTTGAACATTTTCTTTTATATTTTATAAAATCAAAAACAAGTGGCACAATGGCGCAGTTGGTACAGCTGCTGCATCTCAGCAAGCAGGTCACCCTGGTTCAAATCCCAGTCCAGAGGCCTTTCTAGTGGAGTGTGCAAGTTCTCTCCGTGCAAGTATGGGTTTTCTCAAGGTACTCTGGTTTCCTCCCACAGTCCAAAAACATGCATGTTAGTCTGATTAGTAACTCTAAATTGTCTCTAGGTGTGAGTGAGAGAGTGAATGGATGTTTGTCTCGTTTGTCTCTATGTGTCCCTGTGATGGACTGGAGACCTGTCCAGGGTGTCCCCCGCTTCTCGCAACGACTGCTGGATATGGACACCAGTGACCTCCGTGATCCAAAAAAGAGGAAGCAGGTAAAGATACGGTAACGGTTGGATGGAAAATCAAAAACATCTCTGTATTAAAACAAAAACATCAAACGCTGACCACAGTTCTTTAAAATTAAGTCAAAATAAAAATAGAAAAAACAAACAAAAAAATAATAATAATAATAAAGTAACCAAATTAATTTATTACCATATGCATTTTGGATAAAGCTTGTGTGAATTCTATTTGTAGATATATAGATATAGATTGTAGATATACTGTACTGTATATCTATATATCTATGTAGAAGCAAAAAAAAAAGTGTTTTTGTTTGAATCTCATATAATACAATAGTTTTCTGAGCTATTAGTCGCAGTACAACAGCCAAACTTGTATGTATTATTTGCATTTGCCAGGGTCTGTAAAACTCTTATTTTATTTATAAAATTAATAATATTAAACCCATTAGCCAGCAGCTATAAGGATGAGGCCACCCTCAGTGCTGTGAATTAATGAGCAACTAATGTAATGAAATTATGTCAAAATAGCAGATAACTTACTTATTTTTTAACTTCTTTTCACTGGAATCTTCGTTAGGTCTGTGGAGAATAATAGTTAAGTTTAAATAAATAAACAAATAAATATTAAAATAAAAAAATATCAGCTTTGTTTGGACTCTGATAAAATAAAAAACAGGCAACAAACATTCTAATTGAGAGCTTATGCTATGTTTTTATGTTAAATGTTTTATTTTCTTAATGATTTTATATCCAGCACTTTGGACAATGACAGCTATTTTTAAATGTGCTTTATGAACAAACTTTACTTACAAATTCTGGTAAATCATTAGCTATAATAGAAAATATAAAACTTATCTCACAATGAAAATTGTTTAAACTGTATTGTAATCTAGTAGTAGCCTGTCATTTGCAAGTCAGATATTTGAAAAGACATTGCAGGCTGCCATTAGAAATGAATCCATAGAGACAACTTACCCCGTGATGCTGAGAGGTTTGTTCTCTATCTCCTTCAGCTTCTTTTTCATCTCAACTGTTCTCGATGGTCTGTGCAAATATTTTCGTTTCCCCGTGCACTCATAGGTCCAGTGTCCCATTTCCAAGCACTTCTGGCAACGCACATCTTGTTTGTTTGCCTCCCTGCATTTAGAGAATTAAATAAATAATCTTAATATAAAGAACCATTACATGCACCAGAAATGTTACAGCCTTTTATAGACACATCATGTGTTGTTAAAATTGAAGTGTGTTTTTATTTCTTGACATTAAGGAACTTGTATTTTTACTTTTTAAATTTATTTATTCTTGTGAGCTTACTGCAGTTGTGCTCTGCTCTATAAAACTAACTAAAATAATTAAAAACAATTGCTGATATCCACAATTGGAGGATTCCTTTTCTTTATATTCAAATCCAAACTCAAGGCTAGTCTGTTTGAGGGAGAATGTTTATATAACTGTAAAAGTTCTGGAAGCATTAGATAAAGAAAGAATCCGGTAAGGAAAAGACCCACTGTGCTCTTACTTTGAAAAATGTTGTGTGCTTTTATTTTTACCCAACAAGATTACTGAAATACTTTGTGAGTTTTAGATGTCTTTGTTGCTTCTAGTATGTGACTCAGAAGTTGGAAAGCATTAACGCTTATTTGGCTTCCTGTGCATTACAGCAAAGATTTCCTGATCTTATTAATAATTTACGCTGTAGCAACATCAAAGTTTCACACGTGACCATAAGCGTCTTCTTCCACTTGTGGTTTAAGAATTTGTAAAAACTGACTTGTAGTTTCCAAATAGACTGTTTGACTTAATTTTCAGTCTTCCTCTCTTGATTGTTGTCAAGGTGAAACAGAAGAGGTATGTGACCACAATGAACCATAGCCAGCCTTATCTTGTTTTTTCTTTATGTTTTCTTTACACAGCTTATAACATCAAAATCAAAGTACAGTATATGGAGGTTTTTGTTTAGATTTTTACAAAATTGATGTTAGACTTTTGGTCACTTGCTGCATTAGCACCCTTCGAAGTCTTCATAAAGTTTCTTGCTGTGTTTAAAAAGGTAATGATAATGTATTTATTGACATTTAGTAAAGCTGTAATGTTAAGTTTTGCTCTGTTTTGTTGCTCTAGCTTCTTTGTACGACACTTCAATTCAACTTGGGTTGTTTAAATACTATGCTTCTTGTAAAAAATAAATAATGTTGGCCTAAACTGAAAGTGTAAATAAAAACTTCCCACACTAATAAATAAAATAAAAAGCTTACTAAAAAGCTTCAGCACAGACAGCTAATGGCACGAATATTTTCTGTGCGATGTTGGACAGAAAACGTATTAATTTGCTATATGTGAGCTGAAACTCGACGACTAAAAGGCTGACGCTGTTGATAAAAACACTTTTACCACAGAAAGATGAAAAATACGCTGTTACGTTCAAATATTAACATTATACTTACGCTTGTCTTCTCGCTATTATCCTATGCATGGGAGTCGCCATCTTGAAAGTTACTTACTTCTTCTTCGTTGGTGCCAGATACAGAACATTTCCGGAAGGAAGTGAGCGCCTCCTATGAAAAAGGAATGGAATATAATACCATGTTGGTGAGTCAGTTGTGTTAGGATGAATTCAATAAGCTTTCCCAATAATGTACAGTATACAATAATACTACATGATTTTTGAAATAGATCAACTCAAAACAATAATAATTTTCTAAGCTTTTTGCAAAACAAAGCATCATTCACATTGCAAAACCAATATTATTAAAGGACGCTGTGTGTTTTGAAAATCGAATTCCTGTTAAACATCCCTCTTTCATTTTGTCATTTTATTGAACTAAATCATGATTTTTAAATTGTTAATGACGTTTAACTTTAGTTATCTGTGTCACAATACGTGCATCTTCCCACCACTCAACTATAACAACACACTCATTTGAATTATCTGTCAAAGCTACATATCATAAAGTCTCTTCTTCTATTTTTGGTTTAAGCAAATGTTTGCTACTTACTTGGGTGTGGACATACAGACATAAAACAGTATTATTTCAGAAAGTAACACATAATTTTCAGTCTTGCTCAACTGCTTACCGAAATCCCATGATTTTGTTTTTGCACCAAAGTTCACGCTCATTTATCCGTGTATAAATCCAACAATACCATACCATACCATTTTATTTATATAGAGCACTTAAAACAGCAACAAGGCCAACCAAAGAGCTGTACAAACAAACAAATAAACGGCAACACATAGGCAACATACAAAATGAAGTAAAAACATAATATAGACATAAAGACATTGCAGATAATAAATATAATAACCAAAACAGATCATCTGGTGTTGAAAGCAACAGAATAGTAGTGGGTTTTTAAACGGGATTTGAAAACCGAGGAGGGGGAACATCTGACAAGCAGAGCTGTTCTAAAGTCTTAGGCATGCTACAGAACAGGCCATGTAACTTCTGCACTTAAGACAAGTTCCTGGAATTGTAAGAAGTAACTGGTCCACTGACCTCTGAGGATGTGGTGGGACATACAGCTGTAGCAAATCAGGGAGATGGGTGGGGGGCGAGACTGTTCAGCAATTTGTAGACATACAGGAGAATTTTGAACTGGATTCAAAGATGAACAAGTAGCCAGTGCAGGGAGGCCAAGACTGGTGTGATATGCTCTCTTTTGCCTGTACTGTACTGGTTAAAATTGGGCTGTTGCATTTTGGACCAGTTGTAGTCGTGCAATGGTGGTCTGACTGATACCAAACAGGAGTGAATTGCAATAATCAAGCCTAGATGT
>JARVLU010000324.1:11431559-11444456 GCA_031762415.1 Simpsonichthys santanae
GAAAAACTGATAAACTCTCAAATCAAAAATTATCTGGACTCATTTAACATCTTACCTCTCCATCAATCTGGTTTCAGATGCAACAGAGGAAAACATAAATTAAATAAATCTAAAGGAGTTTTAATATTGCCCAGTCTCCTCATGTCTTGCTTTGCCCTAATTTGCCCAGACCTGGCTGCACATGGTCTCTGTAGTTTTACATATGAGTATCACATCGATGTCTGCGAGGGCAGGTTGTCATAGCGCAGCCACCCACAACTTGCGTCTAATGAGTAAATAAAAGTTTCCAAAAATCCCAAAAAGGCCACCTTTCCTTCGCTGGTAAATCGAGTCCATTTGGTGTAGTTCTGTCTGAAATTTATCGTCAGCCACCAAGCAAGGAAACATCTGCACCTCCTCATAGGACCACGGTGTTGCCATTTTAATGGATGTATGACTTTTTTTAAAGTAAATAACAAAAACATATTTAGTAGTCCCCTCAATACTTCTGTCTAACAGCCTCAGAAAGAGAAAGGAAAGGGTGGAGGTGGGGTCTGCCTATCCCTACTGCTCAGGGAGCAGGGATGAACAGATCAGATCAACAAATGTAGAACATTGGAGAAAACATTTAGGTGGGAATCAGTTTAAAAAGAGAGAGCGAGTGCAGCTCACTCAGTATAAGACAGACCCCTCCTCCCTCTTCTCTGTGTCTCTGCTCTGTCACAGCAAAGCAGAGACACATAACAGGCGGGCACGCAACTGACAGCCTTGGAAATAGAAAGGAGGAGGTGGAGTCTGTTTTATACCTGAGTGAGCTGCACAAGTGACATGGATTGTTTATTTAAAATAATCAAGCTCGACCCAAACTGAGCCTTTAGTCCCTCTTGGCGATCACTGGGCGGGCCAGGCCACTGGGAAATGTCCAGCTCACCCCCGGGGCTCAGTAACTGCAGCATCAGTCCATCTGCTTTCTTTCGCTGTGCTCTTTTAGAGCGTTTAGACCATTGTTAAGAACATTGCAAGAGTGTGGGAAGGATTATATAAATACTAAAATAAATATAAAGTCTCTACTTGGTGCATTTTCACCAATTGCGGGGGTGTCTGGAACATAATCCCCGCGATAAGTGAGCGACATCTGTACTGCTGTTGTGAGGTTTTAAAAGCGGTGGGTTTGATTCTTGTGAAGGAGATGGTGGGATGAAACTATGTTCATAGGGTCCCAATAAAGACTCCAAACTCATGGTAGGCTGAGATGAGGCAATGCATAAGGGTCATGATTAGCTGTTAAATATGTTACTGTTTTCTCTGCCTCTTTAAATAGCATGACAATTAGTAGTGACATAATTTAATATTTGAATTAATCAAATCATTTTATTGATTCCCACTCTGTCCTTCCTATAAGATTCTGGCTACAGCTTTTGATTCAGACCTCGGTGGAAAGGACTTCGATGACATCCTGGTAAACCACTTCTGCCAGGAGTTTGCCAGGAACTACAAACTGGATGTCAAGTCCAAACCTCGAGCGTTGGTGCGGCTTTATCAGGAGTGTGAGAAGCTGAAGAAGCTGATGAGCGCCAACTCGTCCGATCTGCCCCTCAACATTGAATGTTTCATGAACGACATTGATGTTTCTGGTAAACTCAACAGGTGAGTTATGGCTTTTATATTCACATAACTTCCAGTAGAGGTGGGTAAAATCGTTTAATAGGAAGGAGCTCATGGTAGCTTATAGTCTTTGACGTGGGCTGTTTCAGTGTTTTAAAGAAGCCTATCTAAGTGTTTCCTGTCTTTTCTGACATTCTTATGCTGTTTGACTTCACATGTGGAGTCTTTTAAACTGCTTGTATTCTTGGGCTTTGTCTATTACTAATTTATGATTCTGTTGCTGCTTCCAGGGGTCAGTTTGAAGAAATGTGTTCGGGGCTGCTGGCCAAAGTTGAGGGTCCCTTGCGTAGTGTCATGGAACAAGCCAGTGAGTACATATCACTTTAAAACTGCTGGATTATCACGAGTACGTGCACATTCTCATTGAAATGTGGGTTTACCGACAGTTGTTAAACTTTGATAACGTGCCTGTTGACCCTTCATTAATTGCTATCAGTTTCTGATCCATCACAAGTGGCAATATGTCAATAACTGTTAGAGATTTGAGCTGTTTGCATTGAACAGATTAATCACTTGCTCATTCTTATTAAATTGAGTGCCTTAAACAAAGAGGTTTTGCCTTTTGAAAATGCAAGAAGCTTATCTTTTTTGTCTTTGCCTCCTGTCTATCGATACCCAGAGTTGAAAAAGGAAGACGTGTACGCAGTGGAGATTGTGGGCGGAGCCTCCAGAATCCCTGCTGTGAAAGAGCGGATCAGCAAATTCTTCGACAAAGAGCTGAGCACGACTCTAAATGCAGATGAGGCCGTCGCCAGAGGCTGCGCTCTGCAGGTACAGCTCACCTGTCACGGCCAAGACGCTTAGAGTTACATAATTTAGATGGATTTAATCTGATAAATAACAAAACCTATTTTTCTTAACATATACCGGTATTTGTTTGTTTTTTTCTCCTCAGTGTGCTATCTTGTCACCAGCTTTCAAAGTGAGAGAGTTCTCCATCACAGACGTCGTCCCCTATTCCATTTCTCTAAAATGGAATTCAGCTGCAGAGGATGGGCTGAGGTACGACTGCTGTCCCTGTCATTTCAGGACAGCTACAACTATATTAAAATGTATTTAATTCCTGGAAAATCAAGGCTTTGCTTCTCGTAGTTTTGGATGTAATCATTAAAACTTGCTAAGGTGTTTTACTGTAGGTAAAACAGACAGACATGTTCAGTATTCTTGTGTTTTTTTTACACTAAAGCTTGCTCAGCTTTAAACAATCTGCTGTTTGGTTCCGGATGTGACTATCAGCAGTGACTTCCCTGCCAAATGCAGTGTTCACACTGAATGATAATTTGTACCATGGCAACCCCACACCATCAAGTGTTTTCTTATTTTTTTAAACCAAACTTTTAAAAAATATAAAATAGTTGTAGGCTGTCTAAAATGAGGCCACTTTAAAGAAGATGAAAAGTGTCTAAATAATTTGTTTTCAAACAGCAGATTTGTGTGTAGGCTGATGGTTGAGTGGGCTGCAGTCTGCAGTGGCTGTCAGAAGCCATATTGCACTTTTTTTCTGTTTTTTGAAGATACAGTAGAGAGAATAATAACTTTACATCACTGCCAAATGCTTTAGGCCAACATGACCCCTGCTGTTCCTATTTGTCTCATTTTCCATGGCTTATTGGTCTGTCCAACAGATCTCACTTATAAATGAGTTCGAGACTCAGTGTGACTTATCTGTTTAAATGAAGGTTGAATGAATGAATTGGTCATTTTGTTGTTTCAGTGATTGTGAGGTTTTCCCAAAGAACCATGCAGCTCCCTTTTCTAAGGTGCTGACCTTTTATCGGAAAGAGCCCTTCACCCTTGAAGCCTTCTACAGTAATCCCAAGGAGCTACCCTACCCCAATGCCACTATAGGTACTTGATTTGCAGTTTGCAGTCTAAAAGATGCCAGAAACGCTGTTCTGTCCTCTGATTTCACAGATTATTGTGTGCAATAATGATACACCTGTGGATTTCTGCCCCATTGTCACTCTTTGATGTCTTCCCTCTACCTTACAGGTCAGTTCTTGGTCAAGGACGTCGTTCCTCAGGCTTCAGGCGAGAGTGCCAAGGTTAAAGTGAAAGTGCGTGTCAACATCCATGGTGTGTTCAGTGTGTCAAGCGCATCGCTAGTAGAGCTCGTGAAACCAACTGAAGGGGAAGAACCGATGGAGACGGACCAGATCGTGAAGGAGGAGGAGGTATGTATGTGCACAGGTTGTAAGGCGTGAATGTCATTGTTTGGTTAGGGGGAGGTATGTGTGTGGGTTGGAAAAAATATTTTTTCAGCTTGCCAGTGGCCTCACATTTGTAGTTAAACCATCTGTATCATTCAGCCTTAGCAAGCATTAAACAGCTTCAAGGTGCTAAATGAATTTGCTTTAGACTGTTTTATTTTTAAGAATCAAAACCTAAGAACAACTCCACCATCTGCACTTCAATCTACAGTAGTCCCTCGCTACTTTGTGGTTCGTTTATCTGGACTCGCTGTATCACGGTTTTTCAAAATAAGATTGGACATGACACACAATTGGCTGATTGATGGATGAGACACACAATCGGCATGGAATTTTTATTTAAAATATTTTAAATGATTTAGCATCTGCTACACATTTGTGCAGCACACACTGCAGGATAAGCTTCCTGCTGCAACTGATCAGCTGTTCTCCGTGCAGAGCCTAGAAGTGGGCGTGGCCGAGGTGGCAAAGAGCGGCTGAGACAGGGAGCTGAAATTATGACATTCAGTTTTCATTTAGAGAACTTAGAGTTTAGAAACATTGTAAGAATGTGGGAAGGGTTTAAAACCCAGATCCCCCGCAATAAACGAGGGACTACTTCATTGGCAATTTCTTATCTGCAAAATGATATACTGTATAATGCTTTCCAACTTCTCCAATTTATTATGCTTTGTGGACTAAATAATACATGTAGTATGGTGAAGCCAAAACAAACACTTTCTCCTGGTGTTCTTTCTGAAAATGTCGTGTTCAATTTAAAGTCCTACATAAATAAATACAACCAGCCACAATGTGGCATTTGTCACATTTAATATAATTTCTGTTTATGCTTTCTTTTGTTACCATGTGTCAGAACAAAATGCAGGTGGACCAAGACGATCAGAAACCCCAGGCTGGAGACAACGGAGACAAGAAAGCAGAGGCAGAGGAAATGGAGGTAGCCTTGTGCTGGGCGATAAGACAGTATCCATTCACCTCAGTTACACTATCCTGAGACAAAATAAAATGGCTTTCTGCAGGTGTTGAACGTGAAGAAGCCTCCAGCTTCCCTTAGTGTTAATCACGCATGACAAAACAGAAAAGAAAGATAAATGAGTGGACGTGTGGGGAGGTAGCCGCTCATTGTTTTTTAATATCAATGATAATATAGAACTGGAAACATAGCATAAGTAAATAAAAGAATAAGTGCAGCTAAAGGACTAAAAACAAATGTGAGAATGATTACCGTATTTTCTAGATTATATGTCGCTCCAGGCTTTAGGTCACATCAGTCAAAAGAATGCCTCATGAAGAGGAAAAATACATAGACAAGTCGCTTTGGAGTATAAGTCGAATTTTTTCCCCCAAATGTATTTATAAACCAATTTTTTGGATGAGATATGACAGTTTTCATTCATTCTGACTGAAAATATTGAGCACTACCATTTTCAGCCGCTAGATGGCAGTCAAGTAGTATGGCATGCAGTTGTATCATGTAATAGATCAAAGTGGCTATTAATGACACAATCGGCTTGCCAAATCCTGCCCCCGTCGTCTGTCTGGAGCAACCGTCAAATCGGCTTCGTTTTGCTGCGCCGCCCCAACAAAATTAGCTAATTTGGCCATTGAAGTGCATTTATTAAGTAAAAGTTCAACTGACACACACCTTTTACTATAATGTCAACCAAACAAATAATTGTTTTAGGTGATTATCTTGTTAAAGTAAAAAAAGAAGCACAGCGAGTCGCCCTCTGCTCATTCATGTTTTCGCATATTGACTTTTGAAAATGCAGTTGTTTTGATCGTCAAAGTGCATTTTATTAAGCAAAAGTTAGATGGAGACACACCTTTGCTATAATTTCGAGCAAACAAATACAGGTAGTCCCCGAGTTACGAACGGGTTCCGGACTTAAAGACCGTTCGCAACTCGATTCTGCCGTAAGTTGGAGCCGAACGCACATGGCGCCGTAAGTCCGGATTTTCGGCCGTAACTCGAAACCGAAAGCACATGGCAGCCGCTACGTCTTTTTAAACACGTTTTTTCAATGTTAAAAACAACAGCTGCGCACTTAGAACACCGTTTTAGTGTGTTTCCAAGCTGTTAGCTAACAAAATACTCTAAAAAAAAAAAACGATAAAAATATAAAATGCTGCATAAAAAAGGCAACGTAAGGTGTGATGATGTCACTGGGGGCGGCGCCGTAAGTACAGAACGCCGTAAGTCGATGGCGCCGTAAGTCGGGGACCGCCTGTAATTGTTTTTAAGTGTTAATCTTGTTAAATTCTTGCTAAAGTCCTCCCGTGTATGCCCCCCGTGGCCGCCATTTGGCAGCTAATCAATTTTTGGCACAACACCACCTGCCCTTGTTAACAGGTTCGGCCCACATTTCCGAGTTGTCAGTGGTGATACGAAACAAATGCGATGCGTCAGCATTAACACACAATAGATGCAACTTATACGGCAAAGACATATTTATGGATTTTTCCACTTTATTAGACAAAATTGGGCTGATGCGACTTATAGGGTGGTGCGACATTTACAGCGGAAAATACGAAAAGTCGCTTCGGCCTATACGTCGCAGGACTGACCAAACTATGAAAACTAGTGCAACTTAAGGTCTGAAAATTACAGTAGTAAGTTCACGCAGAAATTTATTTATTTTTATGATTCAACATGAGTGTTACAGAGGCCATTAATTGTGAATTTCACCTCACACTGAGTCGCAGGTCCGTGTAATTGAGGCACCATTTTTTTACCCCTTGCCACTCTGTAGCAGTTTACTTTGCACTTAAGTTACTGGTACTGGTTTTATATTAGTCCTACTACTGTTACACTTAATATACAGTATACTGTAGAGAAAATCATGTTACCAAATCCTTAAAAAAATGGGAACTGACCCCATATGTTTAAAGGATATTGAATCAATCATCAGTTTCTTTATCTTACCCAACAGAGTGTGTCTCTGTATCAGTTTGTAAGCTGAGAGCAATGCCCTATAGGAGATTAAACAATGTTATTTGGTTTGTAATTTGTAGCCATATCGCCCAGCACTAGGTTATCAATAAATGAATGAAAAGTACCAACTTTATTTATGTTTCTAATTTTGTAGCTATAGATTTTGCACTGGGTGAACATATATGGCTTTTTTTTTATATACCGGTATAAATATTTTAAGGGCCAACATTTGAAAAGGGGCTTCTTTTTCAAATAATTTGAAGTAATTTTTCTTTATCCTTCACTCTAAAACTTTCAAACTGCAGGTGAAATGTTTTAGAAAGTGTGAACCAAATTGTTCCTATTAAAGCACAAACATTTGTTTTCTGACTTTTAACATGAACCCAAAAAGCCTTTTTTTCTGGTTTTCTGGTACTAGCATAGGGAAATTAGTGATAATCTGAAATGTAGGTTGATGATAAAGTATTTAAAAAATGAACACTTGAATTAATTCACTTCAAAATGCTTAAGTAAGTGGACTTGAAGAGACAGAACAAATCAATAGATTGTGTTGTTGCAGTTTAAAGCTCTAAAGCTGCTCGAACCTGAGATTAGAGTGTAACATTTTCATTACAGGGCATTTACTGAAACTGACTACAGGCACTAAATTTAGGATTATTCACTTAATTGGCTTCACATACAGAACTCGCACACAGCTCACCTAAAAGTACACAAATGTATTAAAAGGAACTCTCATTGTTTTTTCCACCAGATGACAACGGGTGATGCCAAAGAGGAGAAGAAGAACGACCAACCTCCTCAGGCAAAGAAGGCCAAAGTAAAAACAAAGACTGTGGATCTGCCTATAGAGAGCAAACTGCAGTGGCAGCTGTCCAGTGATGAACTCAATGTGTTTGTGGAGAATGAGGTAACGCTCTAAAAATCCCCGGGAATGTTTCGCACACAGACAACGTTGGCACTAACAGTCTGCTAGTGAGACAATGACAGCAAACTTCTCCCGTTTCTTTGAACCAGAAATAACTTGAACATCACGATTTAAGTGGAGCATGGATTGATTTTAAATAAATGCTTTGGATAAATAAAATGCAAACTTCATATGGAAATTGTTTAGCTATTAAACTGACTGGTTGATTTGTTTTTGTTTTTTGTGACTCCTAAAGGGGAAGATGATCATGCAGGACAAGCTTGAGAAGGAGAGAAACGACGCAAAGAACAATGTAGAAGAGTACGTGTACGAAATGAGAGACAAACTGCACGGAGTGCTGGAGAAGTTTGTGAATGAATCCGTGAGTACAAATAAGACGGACCAGACACCATCAGTTTATTTTTAACCTTATTTATGGTTAAATGGGGACTGTAGCGGCAGCCACCAATTATTATCCACCTGAAAAGGGTCTTGCTCTTCCATCAACTTTAATGTGGCCCGAACCGTAACATGCACCCCTGCACATTTTATATCGCAATGACCGGCTTTACACCGTGATGTGTGCTTTTATTGAAGTTTTGAGTTACCACGGTGACGTAATTTGCAAACAAAGATGCCATTTTTTCATTGAACAACACTGTCAGAACTCAACAGCTTCCAACAGCCACAGTAAGGTCACATGACCTTAGAGCGCTTTGAACAAAACACTCACTTTTGGAGCCATTTTGGTTCAAGATGGCTGCCGTAGCTACCTTAGAAAACTGAAAATTGGCTACAACTCAGTCATTCTCTGAGATATTGAGTTGAAATTTTGTATGAGAGTGAGCTGTTATACTGCATATTCCTAAAGCAAATTAAAAATCTAAGATGGCCACCTTAGCTAAAAGGGAAAAAATATATACATGTATATAACTCTGCTATTATAGAAGATATTGAGCTGAAATTTAGTGTGGTGGTAGCTGAGTGCAATGCCCCAGAAATACTGAATTTAAAAAAAATCAGAATGGCCCCCAAAGCTAAATTTAAATTACTTTAATTCAGCTATTTTTACATGTACAGAGCTGGAATTAGGTGTGGTTATAGCTGAGAATGTTCCCCATCACATACCGAATCAAAATCAAAAATGGCCACCATAGCTTAAAAAAAGAATATAACTCATTGATTTATTTATTTATTTTTTGGGCCATACTGAGCTGAAATTTGTGTGGTAGCTGAGAGAGAACCCCAACACATAGTCAAATCAAAATTTAAAAATGGATGCAAGTGACTCCCCATCAAAGTTTCTCCGGATACTTTCTAGTTGTTCATTTGTCTTCTGCTTTGATAATTTTGAGTTTTTGTTCAACTTTCAGGATCGTGATCTGTTTTCATTGAAACTCGAGGACACAGAGAACTGGTTGTATGAAGATGGAGAGGACCAACAGAAACAAGTGTACATTGACAAACTGGCTGAACTAAAGGTAAACATTTTGCAGCATGAAACTGATGTTAAAAAGATAATAATACAGTTTGTTGGACAGTTGTATTCAGGGTAAAATGAGATGGTGACTAACAAGTGTCTTGCAAGGTTCTGCATGTCTGTGTGCAGTGTTAAAACATCTGAGCTGCTTCATAAAAGAGAACAAATTATACAATTATTTTACTTGATTATCAGCAAATTACTTTTTTCTGATGCGTCATTGGTTCAACACTTGGCTATATATATAGCCTTTTATTTGGAATGTTTGCGGCTAATGCTAAAATATAAAAAATAATAGAATAAAAATGCATATTTTTTTATTTAGAAACTACGTTCAGGATTATAGTAACTATGTCTTCATGCAGAAACAGATGTGGAGTGCAGCTGTCATTTTGCTTGACTTGACCGGAGGTTCTTTTTTTTTTTTTTTTTAACAGAAAATTGGTCAGCCCATTCACGAGCGGTGCATGGAAGCTGGCGAAAGACCAAAAGCATTTGAGGAACTTGGCAGACAAATCCAGAAGTACACAAAGATCATAGAAGCTTACAAGGCTAAGGTAACATGGCAAAGTATCAAAATGACAACTCTCATTTGTGGATTATTTGTGCATTAATGAACATCTGAAGGTTCGGTTTGAGCTGTCACTTATATGAAATTGTCTTTTCAACGTCAGGATGAGCAGTATGATCACCTTGACGAGCTGGAGGTGACTCGGATCGACAAGCTGGTCAGTGAAGCCATGGCCTGGATGAACTCGAAGATGAACCAGCAGAACAGTCAGGACCTCACCGTGGACCCAATGGTCAGAGTTGGAGAGATTCATACAAAGACCAAGGTACTTAAAGGCACACACACTCATAAACATTTACGTAGATTTACCTTTTCTAAGCTATCCTTAAAAGCTTAACTCACATTTTCTAACCACTTCTCTTATTTTCGTTGTTTAGGAGCTTTATTCATCCTGTAACCCAGTGGTGTCCAAACCCAAGCCCAAAGTTGAGCCTCCTAAGGAGGAGAAGACAGAAAACGGGCCAGTCAATGGGCAGGAGGTGACAGAAAACCAGCCATGTAACCCAGATAAAGCAAAATCCTCTGGCACAGAGCAGGAAACGGCAGAAAACAAGCTTCCTGAGATGGACATTGACTAATTTTTTCTGCTGCCAACCTTGAGTTTTCCATTCTTGTTTGTGCTGCTACCCACTTCTGCCCTTCTTTAAAGATTGTTATTGACGGCACCATAGCCTCTGTTGAAGACACACAGCAGCATCTTATCAATGCTAATTACCAGGCCGCCCTCACGGCATGTCTTTTCTTACGTTTTGGACTTTCATAATATTTCATAACAGGATGGAATGAACTACTTGAAGACTTGAAGGTTGTGAGTGTGGGGCTGGGTGGGAGTTGCTTTCTCTGTGCTGCTTTGATGGCTGTAATGTTCCTTTAAGCTAATATCATCAGATTTGGCAACATGGCCATTCATAGCTAATAGTATTTAGAAAAATTGTGAAATTGTAAAATATTGTCTAATTAAGATATAAATGCAGGTGGCAGGGACTTGAATTGTTTCAGTTGTTATGTAAAATAGTGCATTTTTCTTTTATTTCCACCACATACACTTGTAACTCCTGAATGATGTATTTAGTAAAAAAAAACTGCAAAAGGAGTTTTTTTTTTTTTTTTTTTTTAAGTTCTGAAAAGGTTGACGATGCAAGTTACTGTCTTGCAGTATTTCATTGTTCTGCTTTTCTCATTTAAAAAGCAACTATCTGTTTGTTCTCGGTAGCCTTGTAATGTTCTTTTGTTTTTGTTTGTTTTTCTACTTTAAAGTTGTGATTGCTGGTTCAGCATGTCACTTTTTTTAGGTGCTGTTCTTGCCACGTCACCGAAAAAGCAAAAAATAATTCCTAAAAATAAAAGCTTTGGGGGAAAACAACTTCTTGACGACTTGACAAGAAATTTATTCAATGTTGAGAAACCAGTAGCTCTTTCCTGCTTTGAGTTTTCAACACTGAACATCTGGCAGATTTATCCATTAATGCAGATCAGCTGCTACGTGCAAAATAAAAAATACTTCAGTGAAACAACTTTCTGTTTGGTATAAACCAATAAGAGAACAACTTTTTGTTTTGTTCTGCAGTTAGGATGATGGTGTCTGCTCAAAGAAAAGATCTAAAGATGCCTTTCTGAATCCTCACAGTGTTTTAACAGTTTTAACTGTTCAACACAGAAAAGTGAACTCCTGTTAAAACACACTGGATGTGGTGCTTTTCTAACAGCTGGTTGGATAGAAACAACCAAAATTGTCTAAAAGCTTGTCAGTAGTTTATTCATGTGTGACGACCTGCCAGTCAAAATCCGTTTCCTCACTTCAGCCTACCAGACTTACAATCATCAGACTTTTATATGAAGCCCCATAAGGGCTATATCTGAAATATATACGTTATTGCGTTCTTTTGCTAGATTTTGCATGATCTGGCCTTCCTGACTTAGGTGCATTAAAAAGAAGAACCAATGCAAAAGTGCTACAATTCTAAAACTAAAAAGTGCTCTTCTGCAGCTTCAGAATATTTCCACCTCCTGAAGGCTGCATGTCTGGTCCCATTCAAACCCATGGCCACACCATCATGAAGATGCTGGAGAAGTTGGTCCCTCATCAGACCCAACACATTCTCAGAACTCTTACAGTTTGTACAGTACATCAGCCCAACAATGATGTTGATGATGCCCTCACATACGTGCTCCAGGGGACTCGTGCCCATCAGGATATCACTGATGCTAGTAGTGTCAGGATACGGTTCTTCGATTTTCCAAATGCATGTAACACCACTCAGAAACAGCAGTTTGGTGAGAAGTTTAAGAGAATGTTGGAGTCTGAGCTTGTTTCCTGGCTGCAGGACTGCCTGACCAAGACCACAGGAGGTGCGAACGGTTCCAAAACTGTCTGACACTGTTCAGGGGCTTCACAGTTCTGTCACCCCTTCTAGTTTTCCTGTACAATATACTTAAGACTTTCAATGCTCCAGTTTTCTTCAAATGTTCTCTGATGGCTCTGCTGCTACGGGCTGCATCAGGTAATGGTGAGGAGGAGGAATACAGGGACACAGTAAGGAAGTTTGTGGACTGATACGATTGTAATAATCTGAAACTGAAACACTAAAGACCAAATAGATTTTTTTTTTTTTTTCATTTAACCTTTATTTATCCAGGTTGGTCTTATTGAGCCACGAGAACTCATTTTCAAGAGAGTCCTGTTAGGGAGCAGATGGTGGGGGTTAAGGGCCTTGCTCAGAGGCCCAGAGTGGAGCGAATGATGTTGTCAGTACCGGGGTTTGAACCGGCGATCTTCCAATCTCAAGCCCACCGTCTAACCACTGCCCCACCACTCCCCATGGTTGATGGTTATTGATTTCAGAGAAAAGAGACCCAAACTTGAGCTTTCACTCTGGGGTCAGATGTGGAGCACGTTGCCAGTCAGGTGCCTGGGCTTACTGCCGGATAAATGAAGTGGGCATACAAGAAAGGTCATATCAAACTGTATTTTTAAAGAAGACTGCGGCCCTTTAATATCTGCTGCTCTGCTGTGCTCTTTTTACAGGATTGCTGTAGCTAGTGCTTTATTCTTTGTGAAAGTCTGCTTTGTGTGTGTGTGTGTGTGTGGGGGGGGGGGTTCCATATCAGATAAACAAAACTTAAAGCATCTGTGCCATGATGTATTAACTTTGC
>JARVLU010000324.1:11457080-11474048 GCA_031762415.1 Simpsonichthys santanae
GTTTCCAGATTATTCCACAGTCCAATTCCTTTGATTGAGGTTGACCGACCCCTCAAACTGGTTCTATATTTTGGCTTTACAAAAATCTCTGTTCCCCTGATATTACAACAACTATTACGTTTAACAAAATGTATTTGTAAATATTTGCAGGCACTTTGTCAGTGGTGTGCATTAACCCATTTTCATCCATGCTTTTGTAACATTTCTTTGTGGGGGATGTGTTACCTGTGTGTCACTAACACCTAAACAGCTGTTCCATTATGTTCAAACATGACTGCTTTGTGCATTCCACACTGGTTTGCTGCTTTTCATCGCGTCACTTCCTCTCAGAGTAAAGCTCCTCCATCTAATCTTGTGTCGAGCAGCGTCATGTTGCGTAATCACAGGCGCAGGTCAGCTCGCTCGGTTCTCCTTATCAGGGCTGTTTTCTGCCAACATTTGCCATTGTTTATGCACCATTTCCAAATCTGACTTATGTAACAGCTCATGTTAACGCAGAGTTCAGTGTGAAGGTGAAAACGCCTCGTTAAATCTAAAACTCCAGTGAGTGAACATGATATTCTTACAAAAACTGAGTAAAATAATATAATCTCCATACAAAGTAAAACAATTACCGTATTTTTCAGACTATAAGGCGCACCGGATTAAAAGGCGCATTAACTGAAACAATTTCATTTTGACAGATTTTTGAGCGCCGTGTACCACCTAAAATCGGTTCAAGGTCAGTAAGCACAACCAGAATTAATACATAAAGCACACTGAATTATAAAGCTCACTGTCAATTTTTGAGTAAATTAAAGGATTTTAAGTGCGCTTTATAGTTTGAAATATACAGTACTTTTCCCACCAGCCTGCCCATTTGTACACCTGGTCCTGCTTCAGCTGTCACAGGTGCAGCCACTTCTCTCATCAGCCCCAGTCCATCAGGTTTCTCAGCTTCATCAGCTGGGCATTGTTTATTCCTATGCTAGGCGGGTGCAGGGGTTCGTAGTCTGAAGGTCCTACCCCAGAGAATTATGGATGAAATAGATGCAATTTCCTGCATTCTGTTGTATTTTACAAAGGTTTATTACAGTAGATTAACATGAAACAAAAGATTATTGAAATGACGGCAAAGCGTTCATAATGCAACACCGCTGCAACTCTGCAGGTAAGGTGCGTTCACTTCAGGACGAATTGAGGTCACTGATTTGTCAGTTGCTTAATTATCAGTTATAATCATCAACATTAAAAGAAACAAACATTTGAAATACATCAGTCTGTGTGTAATGAATATACAAGTTTCACTTTTTGAATGGAATTACTGAAAATAAATAAACTTTTTCACAATATTCTAATTTTATGACCAGCACCTGTATTTTACATTTACTTTTAATCCCTTTATGTGTGATTTACAAGTGTATTAAGTGCAGGATCATTTCTCATTTAATTAGTATATCCCACACCAGGGTCAGCTGTGCCTCATCTTCCTCCCTGCTCTGAAGTGATTCACACATCAGTACACAAAATTGCAGGAACTTATGCATAGTGCAAAACTTTAATTATACTGTATTTGTGTTTTTTAATAAAATTGCCCATTACTTTGAACTTTTAGGGGCGAAGATTTTTTTTTTTTTTTTTTTCAAGAGCAGAAGCAGAAATGAGAAGGAACATTTCTGATGTGAATTCAAAAAAGTTCAAGACAAAACGTGCTCCAATGTGATATTAGGAAGCTTTGTTTAAAAATTATAGTTTTTATTTAGTTAATAGTTTTACAGTCACTCTTTGTCAGGCGGGTTGAAAAATATGCAGAGTAATCCTTCAAATGAACAGACATGGCCGCACACCTCCTCCTGTCTGCTCCGGACCACGCAGCTAAATGACTCCACCCAAACGGGCAATGTAGAACCAACCTGCACACGTGTCTAACAGAAACTGACACACCGCTTGTGCATGTTGACCTGCATCAAGAGTGAGTCATTGACAGACCTGGTAGAGGTAATCTGGTGATTTTTCAAAATGAAAGTTTCTTTTTTTTTCTGTGCTGCCCGGTACAAATTGACCCATGGCCCGGTACCAGTCCGCAGCCCGGTGGTTGGGGACCACTGTTGTACAGTTACACTATACACTTAGTATAAAGCGCTGTGAGTATTTTGATAAGATAGAAAGGTGCTATATAAATACAAAATACAGTCCATTTACTGTTTTGTTTCACTTAATGCACCTTATGATCCGGTGTGCCTTATAGTCAAAAAAATACGGTACTGTCTGAGGCAGAAGTGGCCGAGTCGACACAGAAGGGACAAAACAACGAACGAAAGAAACAGAAAACTAAAACTGCCACAGAACAACTAACAAACACAGACTGTGCTTAATGGCTACGGAGACGGTTTCCTTCAACGTGTTCTGTGTTTCTGTTGTGCTATACCAAACCAGGAAACAATGCAAACGGTTAAAACTCTCTTCACAAACACACTGTAAAGTATTGTAACGACTTTAACGACACATAAAGTTAAAATTAAACCCCAAAATGAAGGACTGAGAGCTGGGCGATTTCATTAAACACATCGCAGTTTCACATGGTTCAAACCATCTTGCAATGCGGATCTCTTTGGAAAGTTCAATTCAATGTAGTTTATGTATATAGCGCCAAGTAACAATAGAAGTCATCTCAGGGCACTGAACAGAAATGTTCGTATACATAAAAATTCAGTTAGTATCACTATTTATCTAAGGTATGGTAGGGAAGCCAGCAGACTGCGCTGAGTCTTCATTTCGTCGCAGTCTCCCATCCTGAGCAAGCACAATGGCAACAGTGGAAAGGAAAAACTCCCTTTTAACAGGAAGAGACCTCCAGCAGAACCAGGCTCAGGACAAGCAGTCATCTTCTTCAACCGGCTGGGTTTGAGAGGACAGGAAGGAGAAACAGACACAGAATGGCAGGTCCAGAATAGAGGTCCCTCACTAGGAGGAAAGACAAAAACAAACAAAAACAAAAATACATGTTAAGATATAATTAATTATACAAATTATTCATTTGTAACTATTCATTTGATGAAATTCTGTCAGTTTGTCCTCTAGTAGTCCAAGCCTGTCAGGAACCCAAGCCAACCCTCACTATAGGATTTCTCAAAAAGGAAAGTATCAATCCCAGTCTTAAAACTGGACAATGTGTCAACCTTATGGACAGAAACTGGAAGTTAGTTCCTTAAGAGAGGAGCCTAATAACTGAAAGATCTTCCTCCAGTTCTGCTTTTGGAAACTCTAGGAACCGCAATTAAGCCTGCAGTCTGAGACTGAAGTGCTCTTTTAGGAAAATATGGAACATAAATATCGGTAATATAAAAGTAAAATCACGATACTTATATTTTTATCTCATGACAAAAGTAGGACATTAAGCTTTCACTCTCAAACTGACATGATCTTTACAGATGTGTGTTCATAACGCTAAGCAGTTATATTCTAAACAGTGTAGCATTAACGTAAAGGGTTTTTCTTCAAACTAAAAGAACACTTTGCCGTCATTTGTATTTTTACTTGAATGTCTCGTTGTCAAGTCCTTGTTTCTGTCTTGAACGCGACACATCTTGTCTTACATCAGTCAAAATCCTCAACATCTGTTTCCACAGCCTTCATCTCTCTTCTGGATAACTATGAAAGTGATGCTGGTGAGCCGGAAATTGTAACTCCCGAGGAGGTGGCAGAGAACCACAAGTTCCTGGACTCCATTGTGCAGACTTCCACTATGAAGGTACCTTTTTTTTTTTTTTTTTTCAGAGAAATACCCACTTTCATGCAGCCAAAATATATTCCATAAAATAAGTTTCTCTATTTAGAAATTAATAACAGTACAAGTTCATGTCAACAGCTTTGAGTAGTTTCACCTCAACTAGAGGATGAATCTTCACCTTTGTGTGCCAAAGTAAGCTAAAAAACACCAGAATAGCATTTATTTTTCTTTAAAAAAGAACTTCCCATCAGGTTGGTGTGTACAACCACACATCTAAGGTTATGTGAGTTGGCATTTACCTCGTTTTGTGACTTTAGTGTTGAGTGTGATTAACAAAGTTTGGCTGTAAGCTCAGCAAGTGGTTTCACAGTAAAACCACTGACCTGCTGCAGCATTTTTGTCTCGCTGTGAGATAAAAATGCGTGAGCCTGAAAACATGCTTGATCTGATATGATCACATTTATCGTCATTTGTGCTGCTTTGGCTCTAAGACATAAAATCAGAAAGTTGTTCAGATTTGGGTTAAACTCTATTTTTATTTCATCTGAATCTGACATAGTTGAAATTAAAAAGAATTTCTAAACTAAGTAATATTTTCTTACTGTTAACAGTGGATATGTTTAATGCTGAGTTGTTTAGGAGGATGAAAAAACAATTCGGAACCAATTTCTTTTCTGTAAAATATTATAACCATCAGTGAATTTATCCATAAAAAGTGATGAGATGTTTAAACTTTTTACAAAATAAGTTGATTGTGTTAAAATTGATTCTGCATTTGCAACATTGTTTTTATGTGTTTATGTACTTTTTATTGTAATCTTATTATTTCTGCAAAGTTTAGCCATTCATTTATGAAAGGTGCTATGACTTTTTTTGTAACTTTTATACTTTTCTAAATACAGGTATATTACATTATTTACAAACAATTTGTCCATAGAAATACAATGAGATATTTTTGATTCCTTCAAACACATTCCTCTTTATGAAACATAATTCAGCATAAAGTTTTTTCTTTTTATATTACGTTTAGCTTTTAGCTACTGTTTTGCTATTTGTAGCTTTTAACTATACTTTTGCTACTTTCAGCTTTTAGCTAGTTTAGCTGTTTGTAGCTTTTAGCTACCAATCTATTACTTTAAGTTTTTAGCTAGCCTTTTGTTACTTTAAACTTTTCACCAAGATGCTGCTGCTTTCAGCTTCTGTTACTTTTACTTTTCAATGAGCCTTTTGTTACTTTGCATCTGTAGCTAACATTTTGCTACTTTTATCTTATATTTAATCTTGATATTTTTAGCTAATCTTTCCATATTTTCCATTGTTAAATAGCCTTTTGATATTTTTTCATTTGAGCTTGTGTTTTACTACTTTTAGCTTTTAGTTAGTCTTTTGTTACTTTTAGCTTTTAGCTACCTTTCTGTTACTTTATCTTTTAGCTAGCATTTTGATATGTTTAGCTTTTATTTGCTGGTGTAGGTTCTCAGATATCGGACATTAGTAAAAAAAATAAAAAGTAGTTAAACTAACAACTGTAATTCTGTTCTGTGGCTTAGATAGCTTTTTGATACATTTAGCTACCCCTTTCCTACTCTTGCCTTCTAGCTAACAATTTTCTACTTTAGCTTAAGCTTGCCTTTTGCTACAGTTAGCTTTCAGCTAGTCTTTTGCTCCTTTTAGCATTAAGGTAGTAATCTGCTTCTTTATGTTCTGCTTCTTTAGCTTTACCACCTCCGTTTGAGTTTCTCCAGCAGATTGCAGCAAAGCCATCCAGCACTCAGCATTCAGATTATATCATCACAGAAAACAAGCACTTTCTCCTGTTTTAGTTTTTTTTTTTTTCATTTACCCTTTATTTAGTTTTAGTTTATTTGCTCATTTTGTTTGCTCCTGTAGTCCTCACTTCTTCTGCTTGTATTTTATTTCGTTTGGTTGTTCAGATTGAAAAATGCACCCCTCTGCTGTTTAACACCTTCGCTAATAGGAGGGAAAAAAAAAAATGGCAGCACTTGACAGAAGGAGCTCCAGTTTGTTTTTACTGTTTTCAGATAGCCCATAAGTACCTGGTGGAGAAGCATCTCTCTCCTGAAGATGACACAGAATTCAAGGAGCAGCTGTACATGATCTGGTTTGAGCTCTATGCGAGGAGAGGATCCAGCAGGTGGGTGGGAACTGGAAAAACATCCAAATATAACTTCGGAGCTCAGACCAGTATGCTGACTGTTTCACTGAGTAAACAGCCATGCATAATCAAGACAACATGAAGGGGAAAGGTGTTCTTCTTTTTTCTTTCAGGCCAGACTCCTCAGGGTTTGAACATGTATTTGTTGGGGAGACAAGAGGTGGTCGAACTGTCATTGGCTTTCACAACTGGATCCAGTTGTACTTGCAAGAAAAACTGGGGCACATTGATTATAAAGGCTACACTGTCACTGCAAATTCACCTCAGGTACCACATGCTGAATGAATGATTTTTACTTCTAGACTGACCAAAGTGAAGAGTGAATGTCGTTTTAAGATTTACTTATTTGTTCAAGTTCAAGTATCTTTATTATCCCCGAGAGGCCATTAGGTTCACAGCCAGTAGATATACAACTTCCATACTACACAAGACAATAAGACATTAAATTATATATTTTTTGACTATTTAATCTCTGATACTGTTTTAAACAGCTCAACAAGTCTAACAAGGTAAAGTCAGGTCCTCTGGATGGATTCTTCTTAGTTGGAACATTTCATATTTTACGCAGCCATCAATGCAGTAACGATCAATTGTTAGGGCACTAACGATCAGTTGTTAGGGCACTAATGATCAGTTGTTAGGGCACTAACGATCAATTGGTAGGGCATCAACGGTCAGTTGTTAGGGCACTAACGATCAATTGGTAGGGCACTAACAATCAATTGTTAGGGAACTAATGATCAATTGTTACGGCACTAAGGATCAATTGTTAGGGCACTAACAATCAATTGTTAGGCCATCAATGGTCAGTTGTTAGGGCACTAACGATCAGTTGTTAGGGCACTAACGATCAGTTGTTAGGGCACTAACGATCAGTTGTTAGTGCCCTAACAATTACTAACATTCAATTATTAGGGAACTAATGCTCAACTGTGGCCCTGTGATGGACTTGCGACCCATCCAGGGTGTACCCCGCCCCTCGCACTGTGATTGCTGGATATGGGCACTGGCGACCTCCATGACCCAAAATGGAAGAAGCGGGTAAAAGGTAATGGATGGATGAATGGATGATCAATTGTTAGGGCACTAAGGATCAATTGTTAGGGCACGAACAATCAATTGTTAGGGCATCAATGGTCAGTTGTTAGGGCACTAATGATATGTTGTTAAGGAACTAACGGTCAATTGTTAGGGCACTAAGGATCAATTGTTAGGGCACTAACAATCAATTATTAGGTTGCTGGTCCTCCTTTTGCATGTAAATAACCAGTTTTGGCTGCCACCAGCAAACTGGTAGATCCATTATGAGAAGGTGCTATTTACAAGACTAAGTTTGTTGCAGCTCCTCAGACTGACAAAGTCTTTTGGATAAAAGATGAAAAGTTTCAACAAAGAGGACCTGACTTTACCTTGTTAGATTTATCTACCTGGATTATTGAGCATCAGGATGGTTTATCAAGTGTTTTTTTTCTTGTTTCTCTGATGAATATGTGCCAGAGGCTGTTCTGATCAGACTGATTTATTTCTCCTCACCTCTCTCTTTTCCTTCACTTTCCTTTGTTCTCAACCCCCTCACTTCAGCCTGATGAGAACAAACACATCCTAGCTCTACAGTTCAGCTGGAAGGACGGAATCAAGCCCAAGGGGAGCATCTTCATCGGCGTCAGTCCTGAGTTCGAGTTCGCCCTCTACACCCTCTGTTTCCTCAGCTCGCCCAATGAGCGCGTCAAAGTCCAGTTCAGCTTGTATGACGTGGAGATTGTTTGTCACCACTACAACCAAAAGCACATAGGCACCACCTATCCTGTGCTACTTAGGTACCAGAAGCCTAACTAACGTGACTGGAAGTCACTCTGAGACATAACCTCTCTAATACTTGAGCTTACAGTGTCACGGCTGCTGTTTTTGTCTTTTTATTTTAAAGAGTCAATAAAACTTCTCAAGATCCGTCTGCCTTTGTTAATGTTGTACATTCTGAGTGTGGAAGAATACATGAGGCATCGTCACTGATGTGAATGGGTCACTCCCTAGAAGAGCCAAATAAACAGCTTTTATATTGGATGTAAAGCAAAATCTATCAGCAAGAAACCATTGGATTTACGCTGATAGCACCAGTGGTGGGCGTAGCTAATGAAAATGTTAGCTTCACTCTATGTTCCACTAAACAAAAAATTAGTTCCACTAGCTGTTGGCGGATTAGCGGAACTGTGCCCACCACTGGATTGCTCAAACTATCACAAAGTTACAGAGTACTAATGTAAAGTGAGCTCGTAAAAAATAAAAAGCATAAACATTTTGTTATAGAAGTTTAGGTGTGTTTATTAATTGATTCAGCTATCAACCATCATTTATTAGCTTGAACATCTTTGTCTTCATTAAATATATAATAGGCTAAACTGATTTTATGCTTTTGTTTAATCCTGGGAATTTAATGACGTGCACTACAAATAGTTAAAAACAAGTGTAGGTTTGAGTAGATTAAAAAACAATTTCTGGTGTATATGGGAGATGTGAACTGTACGTATAGGTGTCCCTCATTGCCATCATCAAATGTTGGCAGGTAAGTAAAAGAGTAATTTTAATGTCATTGTTTAGGCCAGGATAAAGAGCCCTTATTTCCTAACCTATACTTAAAGGTAATCAAAAACCATATACTTTGGTAAAAACATAAAACATGCTAACCCTTGTTCTTGGGTAAATACCAGTTTGACGTTTAACATTTTGAATGAACTCTTATTTAAGTACAGTAGTTGTTTCTCTTTTTCACCAAAGGGGGCAGCAAAGGATTTGTTGTGGACTCTGACGTCATCGAGGGACGCACGCTAAAGGTGGCGCTAAGCTAGCAAAAATAAGCAAAAGCGTTTGTGTTTTAGTTTCAAAATAAAAGCATTTTACTCTCATTGGGGGGGACAAAATGACCATATTAAAGACAAATAATTATTAAGTACAAAAGTATAATAGGTACCCCCTTTTTTTAAATACAGTACTGTGGTTACATTATGTTCCAGTAGGCCTCAACGTGGTCTGTAGATTTTCAATGCTAACAGGAAGTAGTTGTGTAATTTACAAATGACGGACAAATTGATAATTTTTCGAATCGCTGCCACGGAAAGAAACAGTTTTCCATTGTAGGCAAGATTGAGATTGAGTTTAAAGCGTTATATAATTTTGTGTAAATCGGGTGTGGTGGTGTGTATTATTCTCACGTTGATTCCCAAACCTTTTGAAGCGGAATGGCGGAAACGAACGCCAGATATCAGCAGGTATGAAAAAAAAAAAACATGACCGTCCTCATTAGCTTTCTGTTAGCTTATAGACAGCCATGCAATGTATCATTTTCTTGAATACGAATGTCATAAGTATTTTAGGGAAGCTGTAAAAGTCGATTTCGTCTCGATTCTTATCGAGAAAAAGGAAGCTAACTAGCTAATGCACTTGCTAACTAAACCTCAGGTTTTGACGAAAGTTTAATTTTTAGGCTACTTAAACCATGGCGTTGATGAGCTATATTATTTGTGGGTGGTGAAACAATGAAGTTTGTAAACCGATGCTAATTTAAAGACGTGAAGGGATGAATCTAATCTCGGCAGTGTGTGTTAGGTTGTTTGGATGTCAGAGATGAGTTTCAACTGTGTTCACTAGTCCTCCAACAGGAGATTATCATCTGAAATCCTCCAGTTGACCCGATTAGCTGTGTGTTACCAGGACAGACAGTCCTGTCTGCTAACGTGGCAGACAATGTTAATCATTCATGTATGGACACAGAGTTATTTGGCAAAATGCTATAAACACTTCCTCACAAGTTACAGATTATATTTCATAGTGCACTTTCCTAAAACAAGACTTGTGTTAATGGGACTTTTATTTTCCCCCCTCCAAGATGAAGATGGCTTCCAACAACACAGGCATGTGCTTCAGTAACAAACCCATTCAGTTTCACTTTTTGTAATCTTTGCCATCTGTAGTCATTCCAGTAAATTCATGAAGTTCATGGGGCATGAACCACACACAATGCATGTATGTGCAGAGTGGTCTGGAGAGACACTGACAGCCAGACAACACACGGCACCCGATCCAAAAATCATCAACGTCACGACGAAGATGGAGAGTTTAACCATACAGCGTTGACAGCAGCAGATCTGCGCCTCAGAGCAGTTGACACGATGGACGAGTTACCAAACCATCTAATTCTTCCATGGCCGTGTCATAAATGGACTTTACTTGTATAGATCCTTTCTGTCTTTTAAAGATATTCAAAGTGCTTTACACTACAATCTGTGCCCTCATTTACCCATTCATACAACACTCTACTAGATCTGTACAAAGAATAATCAGTGATTCATCACATTCATACACTGATGGGACACACATTGGAGGAAATGAGGGGTTCAGTGTCTTACCCAGGGACACTTTGACATGTGACTGCTGGTGGAATCGAAACCCCAACTCTCACATTGGCGTATGATTGCTCTAACCAGTCAGCCATATCCCCCACATCCGTTGTGCATTGTCATAAGTGTTCTTTGCAAGACATTCAACTTTGTTTTGGCCTCTTGTTTTAAACCGTGATAGTATTGCAAGGTTCCCATTCAGCCTTGAAAAGACTGGAACAACGTGGAATGTGTATTTAGTGTTTTCCAGGTGTGGAAAAAGAAATGAGGAGTATGGAAGATATTGAATTTCAATGCTATTCAGAGCAATCAGAAAATAAAACATTGTCAACCATCCAGTTTTATTTATTTATTTATTTTCAAATGCACAGGTAATATTTGTAAGGTAGAGCTGAAGAATGGCTCAAAAGGAATGGCCATTTTCAGTATTAAAATGTATTTAATTTTAAAAGTGGAAATTGTGTAGAAACCCTGTAATGGGTAATCATGCACATAAATGTAAAGACAGAAAACTGAGTGAATGTTGCATAGACTGATTGATCTGCAGTTTTTGTCCCTCATTTTGAAGGTTTCAAACTATTGATCTGAGTTGTCCATATTTATAATTTACACAAAGCAGATTGCTAAAGAAAATGTTCATAGGGAATTGTTGTCACAACAGACTCACATTTCATCTGGATTATTCCAGGTTTTGCTGCAGGTGTGGTCAGATTCTCGTCTTTTTAAAATTCCTACACAAACTTCCTGATCGACTGTTACTGTTTCACCAGGTTCACCAAAAGATGAGCAGAATAGATGGACAGCCAAGGTTGAGCGGTTCCAGAGATGCCAGGTTGAGATGATTTGGACATGTGGTGAAGAGAGGAGATATGTTGGGAGTTGCCAGGCAGGAGGAGAGGGGGAAGATCTCAGAAGATTCAAGGATGTAGTGAAGGAAGACATGAAGATGGTTGGTGTGACAGTAGATGAGGCAGGATAAGATGGAGGCAGATGACAGGAGCAGCTGAAAGACAAAGAAAAACAGTTTTACCAAGTTCTAAATAAGTTTTTCAAGAAAAGATACACAAGGTCAAGGTTTTTTATTGTCATTTGCATTGCATGTGGTACATGAGGTGGAATGAAATTGTGTACACAGGGTCCCAGTTGCATCCAAAAAAGTATAAATTGTAAAAGAAAAACAGTAATAAGATCTAAGATTTGAACTAAGAATACATTAAACACTAATAGTGCAAAAGCAATACGCAGAACAGCAGCACGAACATGAGTCATTGTGAGCATATGAGTACGAATGAACACAGCAGCATGAAATAATCCTGGTTAGAGATTCATGAGTCTTAGCCTCAGGGTAGAAGTTGTTCCTCAGTCTAGTGGTTCTACACCTGATGCTCCTTAACCTCCTGCCTGAGGGGAGCGGGGCAAAAAGTGTGTGTGCTGGGTGAGTGGGGTCCATCATGATGCAGGTGGCCCTCTTCCTGCATCTGGAGGTGTACAGGTAGATGTCTGTGATGGTGGGGAGACTGACTCCAACATCTTCTGTGCAGCTTTCACCACTCTCTGCAAAGCTTTTTTTCCTGCAGCTGTGCAGCCTCCATGCCACACGTTGATGCTGGAGCACAGGATGCTCTCCACTGCACACCTGTAGAAGGAGGTGAGGACTGAGCTTCTCAGACCAGCTCGTCTCAGCCGCCTGAGGAAGTAGAGTCTCTGATGAGCTTTCTTGATCAGGCTGGTGGTGGTGTTGCCCCAGATGAGGTTGTCGTTCAGGTGCACTCGAGGTCGTTTCATTTCCATAGAGTTAACTTCAAGGTCTTTTCATAAAACAATGTAATGCGGCATTATCATTTATCTTTGATTTTTAAAATGCAGTTTTGCTGAAAACGTAGGAATAAATTGGGCTTGTTTCATATTTAAAATAATGAAGGAAAAAAGTGATTTTTGTCTTTTATTTCTATTTTAACGAAAGAGAGGATAAAAGAAAGAAATGAGAAACAATCAAATGACTACATTTAAAAAAGCTTTTTTTTATTTTTTAATATCAGTACAGTTTTTATTTATACAATACTTATTTAAGGAAACCCAAACTAGGCAACAAGTTCAATTAATATTTTCCCTCTGGATAAGCTGCTGAAGTGTTCCTTCCAAAAGAAAACCAGTGCATCCAGTTTTGTTTTGCAGCTTTAATCATGAGTTCTTGTATCTCCTACCTGCAGTTGCCCAATGAGGAGGACCCAGAAGAGAGTCCACAGGTTGCAGCTGATGCTCCACCTCCGTACAGCAGCGTCACAGCAGACAGTTCTGGTAAGACCACAACATATCCAGGTGTTTCTGTTCAGGAATATCTGCACAGTAATTCCTGCTGAAACATGGTGCTGTAAAATGACTTCAACCAGTGGAAAAGCAACATCCAATGACAACTCATCCGTACTATTACGTTCGTAACTGATAATTTGCTGTTTATTTAGCTTGCTGTGTAACAAGAGATGAAACTACATTATTCAGAGATTATTGTGAATGATAGCTTGGGAAATCTTTATAGTGCTGTGCCCTTTGTTTTCTGGTATACACCTAAACTGTATATGAACAAGCTTTCTTTGTATGCAATTCTTCTTTTTTTTTTTTTTTGTTCAGCCTTCTTTGATTGCAAGGAAGACGGTGTTTTCCCCAAGCCTCCATCATACAACGTAGCAACTACGCTACCCTCGTATGATGAAGCAGAACGAACCAAAGCCGAGACTTCAGCTTCTCTGGTAACAGGAAGAGTGAGTGTCTCTCTTTTTGTCTTCATCATCATCATCGTCTCACACAAACTAAACGTTGTGACTTGTTCTGAAACACATCCGGAGTTCTTCGCAAGGCAGGAAGTGCTCAATGCCCTGCTTTGTATTATTTTATTTTTTTCTTCTTCATGCAACTGATTGCAAAAACAGCTTCAGAAGAAACAGAATGTTTAATTAAAACTAAAGGGGACAGAGTCGATTTAGGCACAAAGTGACTCAAACTAAAGGCTGATGCATCCATGAGCCAACAGGAGGTCTGGGTTGTTTGTAAAAAAAATCAGACAAACAGACTTGAAACTAAACTTTTCAAAATGGTTTTATTTGTCTAAAGGTGCTGCTACAGTTTCCAACAGCTGCAAAAAAATGTCCTTATAGAGTCTTTGTTGTATTTTTTTTTAAACTTTTAAATCGAAATTAAAATTATGAACATAAAAATACAAGATACTGTAGTAGGTTAGGAAATATTCAAAATAAGTTAAACAACTAACACAACTGTGATTTTTAAAATAGCTTGAAAAAGAAAAGCAAAATAGAAACAACGATTAATAAACTAAGTTAACAATAAATGACATAAATATTAAAAAAGAGATAAGAGCGACATGAATCTTTGTCATTTTGTTTGTAAGGTAACGGAGTGTATTAAAAACTTGAATGCTGTAACAGGAACAGGACAACACGTGTTGTACTTCATGTCATCACTGTAACGGCTTCTCGCTTCTCGTTTAATCTTTGTGTAAACAGGAAATCCCTCTGAGCTCTGTGAACAAGGAACAGTCATTTGATAGAAATCAACAAAAGCAGTTAAATGATTTATTACATTATATAATACATGATTATGTCTAAAACATCCATTATCACAACAAAAGCTGTTAAGTATAAAACCGTGACACATGTAATCTCTCTAGCCTGTATGTTTGTAGTTTGTTAGCTCACGTTGTGAAATGTGCTTTAAAACCATGATGCTTTTTTTTTTTGAGTTGATGCAAACTCAAAAAAAAAAAAAAAAACTCTTCAGTAAAGGTTGTATCTTGCTGGGTTGCGACTGATGAAGACTAGCGTGTGTAATCACAACACAATACGTAACATTTTTAGGTTACCGGTACATTAAACCATGAACTTGATGGTCAATATGGTCATATTATTTGTGCGTGGTTAAATGTTGAAACAGACATTTAAGCATGCGCTAATTTATAGAAGTGAAGAGGTGAATCTAATCTCGACCGCGTCTATTACGTTGTTTGGATTTCACAGATGAGCTTCAGCAGCGTTCACTAGTCCTCCAACATCCTGAAATCCGCCGTGGTAAAGTTAGTTTTACGTTGGACATTGGTGCTCTGTGGATTCAGCAGCGTGTTTCTCTTGTTCGATCCAAAGCAGGCAGTCTGGTGTCGGTCAGCTGCACTCAGTCTGTCCCTACTCGATGGCGTAATGGTTCGCTTAGGGACCGTCGACAAATTACCAAACCAAACACTCTTGAGAAACTAAATTTTATATATTTTAAGTCATGTGACCCACTGACACAAAATTGATGTCAACTCACTCTACTAAAGGGGACAGATGAGACTCGGGCAATTTGAACAGATATTAACATACAGGCAGTCCTCGGTTTACATTCGAGTTCCGTTCCTATGCATTGAACGTAATCCGATTTGAACGTAACCCGATTTGAACGTAAACCGGAATTGATCGCACGTGGCGATCGTTTGTCCAGATTTTGCCCGTAAACCGCGAAAATACATGTAAATGTATGCTAACGCTGCGCCGCGCACCCATAGTTAGCTAACACATTACACCACACATTCATCTATAAACACTATTTACAACACTGTACAACATCCAACTGCATGTGTAAAAATGTAATGACGCATTTAGACCGTAACCCGACTTCATTGTTTTTAACGGGGGTCGAACGTAAGTCCGGATTTTCGTAAACCGGGTACGCCGTAAACCGAGGACTACCTGTATTTTAACTTCATGACACCATTTTCAAAACTTAGACCCTAATGTCAAGACATTTGGAGACATCTCTTGTCTCCTAACATCCATGAACTGACACATTTTAATATTGCAGCAAGAATATTTCTTGTTCAAGTTCAGAAGAAGTTGGTTTTCAAAGTTTCTGAGTCCAGTCTGGTTCTTTTGGAAGATAAAATCTGTCCTGCTGTACTGAACAGTCTTTCAGTAGTTTTTCAATACATAGTTCCCACACACGTGACCGGACCGTCACATGTAAAGGCAATTTTGAGGAAGAAGGCGAACAAACAAGAGCTCGAGAATCCTGATATCTGGGTTCACAGTGAAGATGGCAATGCAGGCACACGTTGCTTTGAGCCCTGCTCGCGCGGCACCGAACTAACTACAAAACTGGCCCTTTGTCATATTCCCAAGGTAGACCAGAATATCCCTTTTCTAGAAAATTTACAGAAATAAGAGCTTCATGATAAGATGTCTACTGTTAATGAGAAAGACTTCCCTCATTTGAAGAAAGCCAGCGCTGCTACTAAGCTAAACATGCATAACTATGCTGTTGCTTCCAGCACAGAAACGCCAATGGAAACGTCAGAAAAATGCATCTAGCATAAGACGACAACTGAATACAACTCCGACTAAGCTCCCACCAGCGGATGAGATCTCTTTAGCTAAAGCGTGTGTGACATGATGTTGAACCTTTTCATAAACTGGCACAACATATATATCTTGTATCATTCAGCTGTTTGTTTTTACAAACAAAATGATAAATATATGAAAATTTCATTCAAAGTCATTTTAAATTTGGCGCTGTGTTTCGTCACGGGAAATCCGGCTACTTCCTCATACGACGTCTGTGGCGTAATCATAGGAATGTCAGCTAGAACGCCCCCTGTACAATCCAATGGCGGACAATATAGAAACCCACGAATTTAGCAATTTAAGTGAAGATATGAGCGATCTGTCTTCAGTTTGGGAAGGCGAAGTTATTTCGGGTGATGAACAAGAAACGGCAGGTTCTAATTTTGGTCTTCAGCCGTATTTATATGAGCCTTATTGTTCAGGAAGCGAGGGTGAACCCGAAATTTCTCAGGAAGGCTCAGAGGGTGAAGAAGTGATAGAGCCCGATTTAACACGTTTACAGAGCAGTGAATGGTAATGCGTTAATGTATCTAATAATTAGTCCACATTAATTATAGTTTAAAAAATATACGTTATGAAAAACATTCATATTTCCAATGATGTAATGTGCATGTGTAACTGCACTGATTGAAAACTACTGTATATCTAAAAAAAGTTTATATGTGAATCATCTCATCTTTTATCTTTTTTATTTTATACGTTTATTCTAACATACGTTTTGAAAAACATCATTCATATTTCCAATGATGTTATGTGCATGTGTAACTGCACTGATTGAAAACTATCTTAAAAGTTTATAAATGAATCATCACATCAAAAATGAAATTTCACTCAAATTCTGTATAAATTACATCAGTGCATTTAATGACTACTGCTTAGTTAGTTACTTACTGCCTAATTTTATCAAACATATTTTCAATTCAATTAAAACACAAAACAATGGTATTGTAATATAAATGTCTCCACTGTAAATAAAGCAAAGATCTGTTATATCACAAATTATATAAATATATATTTATAATTTACATTAAAAATTAAATATTACGTTATTTCTTTTTTTAGTATTGATAAAACAGTTTAAACAAATACTGTATATAAAATTATTTTTAAGATTTTACTCAAATGATACATTGGCAATTTACTCTTTATAAAATTCAATGACACCAAAACACACACTGTTTGACTTTTTTTTTTTTTTTTTCTCTATTTTAAATTTATTAACAATAAACTTCTTTCGGCTTTTCCCTTTTCAGGGGTCGCCACAGCGAGTCATCCTCCTCCACCTCACTCTGTCCTCTGCATCCT
>JARVLU010000324.1:11504010-11519252 GCA_031762415.1 Simpsonichthys santanae
TATGGGCCCCCCCCCCCCCCCCCACCATGCTCTCTAGCACCCCCCATGGGGGTCGGGATCCCCAGTTTGGGAACCACTGTTCTACCTGACTGCACAAGCTCTATTAAAAAAAAAATAGAAATAAAAACGGCAATAAATATTACTGTGAACACTGTCTGTTAGGAAAATATCACATTAACCACTGGACAAAATATATTGAAACTACGAAGTCCTCATTGGATACACATCCACAACTGATTCAGATTCAGATACTGATTCAGGATGGTCACAACTAGTCGACCTGAGTAAAAACAAAAACAACTCCATCTTAACACATAAAAGGTACCTGAAACCCCCCCACCCTCCATCCCCACCCCCCAAAAAAACTAAACTGTAATCAGTGAAAGCGCCATTGCAGAAGCAAAGTGTGCTCTGTTACCATGATGTCCAGAAACTTCTCAACAGTTGCTCACTTGCATGTTTGCATTTGGATACGGTAAGAAAGAATAGCACAATGTTCTTCCAAGGAAATCGCAAAAGAAACCTCAACAGTCTAGAACTTATTGGAAGTTTGCTGTAAAGTACTGTGTCAACTTTTCCCAGGATAGAAGCTTATCAGAAAAGTTTGCCACATCATTGCAGAGGGTAACTGAGGTAGATTTTTTTTAAATGTTATACGAATACCGTAAGTGCAATCAGTGTACACTCAGAACCATCTATTACTAAGCCAGATCAAAAATGCCACATATACAAAAAGCTATACTTTAACTTGTAAATAGCAAAAAAAAATCAGATAATTAAAACAGCTTTGTTGCTTTATGCTACATTTCCTGTTTTCAATTTTAGCTAATCACTTCTCCTTATTCATTTAACTCAGCGTTCTTGTAATCTTTCTCCTTCCTTTCTTCTGTCGGTCTCATCTTCCTGGGTAAATGAGAACCAGACGTTCAGCAGACCTAATCAAGATGTCCTCAGCTGAGTGAGCCTTATTATGGGATGAGTAAACAGAGAGTTCTGATGTTGCTGGGGGGATAAAGTCCCAGGGCAGCCTCGATTGGCTTGAGAACGTTACTCACAAAGTTACCACAAATGATTTGGGACTGCCTCAGACTGACAATAAAAATTATGTATTCAGCTGTAATATTAAATGGTTCTGATTGAGCGTTTTGGTATTGGGGAATTTGAACATGAAATGGCAAATCCGTTGTGTGTTTATTTGTGTTGCTCCCCTCCTGAACTTTGTCAGGGACTCACAGATTTTGTGGAGGGCCAGAGTTTCCTGTGAGTTGCTGATTTGATGGGTCGTGTTGTAAACTCAAAGCTGTGCTCGTTTAGTTCTTAATTAGGACATGCCATTCAGACTAACAACCTGAGCATAAAGCTAAGCAGCTGAGTGACTGTGGGCCAGATCTCTTTACTGCAAACATATAATTACAAACATTCATTTCTTTTCAAAATGCTTTTGCCTTATTAAAAACAAAAAGTTAATTGTTCTGTCCATTTAAGTAATAAAGTACAAGATGTAGTACAATCCAGATTGATAGATACTTTAGATAGATCACCATTATTAATCACCATTAAGATATGTATCTATAGCTTTGTTTGAGAACATTATTGTAGATGTACAAATTATTTTTTTAATCAATCTTTTCCAGGCCAGTGGGACTCTGTAACCCCTGTTTGATGGAAACATCTGGAAGCAGTTGTGTAGTGGATGTGAGGGGTCCTTGGTGATCATGGTGGCTTTCTCGGTCACTGAGCAGCTGTAGAAGTCTGACAGAGGAGCCAGTTATTGCACTTGATAGTTTAATTATTCAATGTAATTTAGCTTTCTGCTTTACATTAATGAGGTTGAGCCAGGATGAAATATTAAAAGTTACTTTGTAAAATGGACTCAATCAGGAACTTGTGAACCAAAGTCAATGTGCTCCTACTGATATGAAAGGTCTTTAGTACTGTATTCTCAGCAGGTGAAGACATTGGTGTGGTTTGCTGTGTAAAATGTAAATACAGAATTCAATAATTTGAAAATCTCATTAATCCGTTTTATTCACAATGGAACATAATAAGCATACCAAACTATCAAATCTTAATCATTATTTTTAGAAAAAAATAGTCAATTTAGAGTTTGATGGCAGCAAGATGTTTCAAGCCAGTTGAGCCCATCATCTAAGAAGCCATGCTGCTGTTGTATGTGGTGTAGCAGCGTGTTGCTGAATTATGCAAGGCCTTCCCTGAAAAAGACGCCTGGATGGGAGCGTGTGCTTTCCCAAAAATCTTTACCTTTCTTGTCTTGATCTTTAGCTTCATTCTCATTTGGTCATCCTGTTTGTCTCCTGGTCTGTTTCCTCCGAGCTTCTTGTGATTTTTGTTGTTCCGAGTGTTTTTTTGCTTGCTGCCATGCCAGTCTTTTATTTTGAGCAACCTTCATAACACATCCTGACATTTCTGCATTGATGGTGCCTTTCCAGATGTGTCAGATGCTCATGCCAGAAGCTCTAAAACACCCCAATCGCATCGGAGAAGCAGATTTTTTTTAATTCATTTAGTCAACCTTTATTTATACAGGTTAGTTCACATTAAGCCTTGAGGACTTATTTACAAGAGAGACCTGTAAATGAGTCCTATGAGGACCTTTATGTGCGCTAATAACAGGCCAGAATGTCCCTCTCCTTTAAAGTACAATAATTCAACTATGTAATTTGCATGCAGAATTGCACGCAACTTTATTTTTCTCAGAAATGTTTTCACGAATGTTAGTAGTTCGCCAATAACTGGTATCAGTTATTGGCATTTGTCTGCTGCAATTTTAACAATTATTAGTTAAACAATTGTTTGACAAAGCCCAAATGTCTTTTAACGTTTTGAAAGGTGTTGTTGTATTGTGGAATCAACATGAACTTGCATTCTTCAAGGTATAATATGAACATGAAGCTGACTGTAAAGGCACCTCATACAGTAAAAGTCTAAATGAAAACCAATAATATGATGAGATATGGTAACATTGAGAAAGAATCAGTGAACTGAATTTTAAAGTATATCCCCTTTACAAAATGAATTTTAAATGAAGCTATAGTTTAGAACAAATGATCTTTGTTACATTTGTGCAGCTGTAACTAAGGTCTTCTGGTTGTAGACATTTTAATAATGTCTCTGCACCTGTATTTAATGGAAAATAATGAATAGCCAGAAATATGTTCAATTTTTTTTTTTACTTCTTTCAATAGAGAGCTAGCTTTCTATAAATAGTCCTAATCGAGTTGGACTAGTGACCTTTGCAGAGTAAAATGAACCCCTCCCTCAAACCCTCCAAACAGACATACTGTTTACATAAATATATCAATTCCATTTATTATTTTAGAAATTACTTACTTGTCTGGTCAGACTCTTCAGTAAGACTGAAGAAGTCGATAAAAGACAAAACGTTTCATCAAAGAAGACTTCGTCCACAGGACTTGACTCAACCTTTGTCGATTTATCTACCTGGATTACTGAACATGTATCAGGACATCTTACACAAAGTTAGGTTTGTTCCTGTATTTTTGGCTTTCCTCTTCTCAAAGCTGTCTGAAGGCATTTTTTCTAACTTCCTGTAATAATAATCTCTCCATATATGTCTCCCAGTTGCATGGCCTGTAAGTGGGGAAGCTTTGTGTCTATTGTGCAAGGTCTATCGTTTCCTGTGAAACACGTTCTTCGCCTGCCATTGCATACATTTATGCCTTTGGCATGCACTGCAGAGGTTAGAAGCTCAAATAGAAGTTTTTCTGCACAAACCTTAACTCATCTCACACAAACAGATGACTAAACAGGTCATGAAAAGCACCACTTCATTTATTCTGACTCTGCTATTGAAGGCCAGCTTCACTCAGCTGATTCTGCCAAAAGTAACAATTAGGTTCATGTAAAATCTAGGTTTCCCAAAGTGGCCCCTCTGCTGCCTAACTGGTAGTCAAACAGAGAGTCCTTATCATAGGTAAACATTCAGTGGCCACTCAGTCATCCGGCTACAGAGATAGGGAGGGAGAGATAAACATCTTTGCATCGCCACGCGTAGCTGCGTCCAAATTGAATTTCCGCTCTCCAGTTTGGAGGCTTTGTTGTTTATAAAAGCATCTGGAATATTAACGTACCCTTGAAAGAATTTCCAGGCCTACCTCACGTGGTGACCACTTGCGTCCTCGAGTGCAAAATTAGTGCAAGTGTCAGCAGGCTCTGTCTCAACCTTGTATGCATGTTCCCGCTTTCCATGTTGGTATGTTTGGATCTGTTTGAAGCCACATTATTGTTTAAGTCTAATGCATTTGGATACATAACCATCGATGAGGAGTTCTGTTGCTTTTTTCATGAAACACACAAAAAACACATTGAAGAAAAATTTTAAGGTATTTATTTTGCTCATGCACTAAAATATAATTAATAAATAAATCCACAAGTGCTCCCCCCCCCCCCCCCAGTTATCTCCCAAATATAATGTGTATGTTTGTTTCATCTATATACAGTACAAGTACTGTATTTTTCGCTCTATAAGTCGCAGTTTTTTTTTTTTTTTTTGCATAATTTACATGCCCTGTCACTTATACGCTGAAGCGACGTATTTATAGATTTTTTTCCATATTTATAAACCAAATTTTGGCTGAGATATGACCGTTTTCATTCATTCTGACTGAAAATACTGAACATTATCATTTTCATCTAGTCGAGTTGTATGGCATGCCGTTGCATCATGTAATATGTAAAAGTGGCTATTAATGACACAATCGGCTTGCCATATAACTGACACCATCGTCTGCCTAGACTCTATAGCAACCATCAAATCAGCTTCATTCTGCAGCAGCGCCCTGGCAAAATGCATCTAATTTGACCACTGAAGTGCATTTATTAAGTAAAAGTTCAACAGAGACACACCTTTGCCATAAATGTCGAGCAAACAAGCAATTGTTTTCAGGTGCTAATCTTGTTAAATTTTGAAGAAATGGACAGTGAGGTGCCCTCTGCGTGTTCATGTTTCCACAGATCGGCTTTTGAAAATGCAGCTGATTTGACCATCAAAAAGCATTTATTAAGGAAAAGTTAGACTGAGACACACCTTTGCTATAATTTCCAGCAAACAAAGAATTGTTTTTAAATGTTAATCTTGTTAAATTCTTTGGCAGCCAATCGATTTTTGGCACAACACCAGTCCACATTTCCGGGTTCGGCTCATATTTCCGGGTTGTCAGCGGTGACGCGTAACAAACGCGACGCATCAGCAGTGATGAATAATAGATGCGACGTACATGGTGAAGCGACGTATTTATGGATTTTTCTACTTTCTTAGACATATCTGGACTGATGCAACTTATAGGGCGGTGCATACGGCGGCAGAAAATACAATAATGTATAGTTGAGATGGTCCCTAGTACAGTTGAGACACTCATTTATCCAAATGTGAAACTTATTTTGTCTTTCAAATGTAGCAGGCATTAAAAAATGACAACTAAACATGGTATTTTAATTTAAAGGTATTTATTTATTTAATCCAGTACTCATCTAATTGGTTAGACACATACCTTAGATTTACCTAAAAGCACAAATTGTACTTCGATATAGTATGTTATGTCCTTCATGTTCAAAAATATGTCAGCTACAAGTAGACATTTGAATTATAACAAAAATATATTACTGTTTCATTCTTATTTTCACTTGTCTGACTGCAACCAGAAAATATGAGATGCGTACCACCAGTATAGGTGAGACATTGTGACTTGACTGAACCCCACTGACACACATTTTTCTATATTTAAAATAATCTTGCATGACTGTATTGTACATAACAGTTTTTGTGGCAGAGTTTAAGTTTTACAGTCTAAGTTTACTTTAAAAGTCATGGAAGGAAAAGAAGCTGTTCAATGTTGAAGGGGCTAAAGTGGGGGAAAAAAAAGATCTAGGAAAAAAAAAAAACTTTTGTCAATATCTTTGGACTGAAGAGACACAACTCTATCAAATATTCCACACAAGGAGAAGACATGTATACTCCCATACTCTGCAAAAAACATAGATCAAGCGTGTTGCATATTTAAATTGTTCCCTCTGTACCTGATCTACCCTGATTATCTTACCTGTGGCATGTGCTCCAAAGATAAAATTGGTACTAACCATTTTTAAAGTTTTCTCTAAATAACGAAACTCCCCAAACCTGCAACATCACAGGTTTGGGTATAGTTTTTTGATGCAATATCCATCCATCCATCCATTGTCTTTATCTGCTTCTTCCTTTTTGGGGTGACCCAAAAAGGTCACTGGTGCCCAAATCCAGCAGTCACTGCCCAAGAGGCAGGGGACACCCTGGACAGGTAGGTCTCCAGTCCATCACAGGGACACATAGAGACAAACAACCATTCACTCGCTCACTTACACCTAGAGACAAGTTAGAGTTACCAATCAACCTAACGTGCATGTTTCTGGTCTGTGGGAGGAAACCGGAGTACCTGGAGAAAACCCACGCATGCACGGAGAGAGAACATGCAGACTCCACCCAGAATGGCCCCCCGGGCTGGGATTTGATCTGGCGACCTTCTTGCTGAGAGGCGGCAGCTCTTCCAACTGCACCACCCGACTGCCACCCATGATGCAATAACCATAACATCATTAAAACTACTGATAAGGAGCACTTTTGATCATACAGAAACAAACATTAGCTGACATACTATCAGTCCATCCATCCATCCATCCATCCATCCATCCATCCATCCATCCATCCATCCATCCATCCATCCATCCATCCATCCATCTGCTTCCTTTTTGGGTCACAGGGTTCACTGGTGCCCATATCCATCTATCACTGTGTGAGAGGTGGGGGGCACACTCTCCAGTCCATCACAGGGACACATATAGAGACAACCATTCACTCTCTCTCTCATCTATGGACAATTTACAGTCACCATCAGTCTAACATGCATTTTTTTGGTCTGTGGGAGGAAACGTGAGTACCAGGAGAAAACCCACGCAGCACATGCAAACTCCACCCAGAAAGATTCCAGACTGGGATTAGAACCGGTGCCCTTCTTACTGAGAGGCGGCACCTTTACCCACTATTCCACCATGCTGCCTTATTTTTAATTCCGGTAATTTATATTTTTTATCATTTTAATTTGCTTTTCTGCGCTCTGATTACTTTTTCTTCTCTGGTTTTGTCATTTAAACTAAACATACCTGTTGATGCTCTGTACCTGCGAGCATCGTTTCTCCTTGAACACAAAACGTCAGACTCGTTTATTCTTCAGGTTTTGTGTCTCGAGTCAAAACGCTCACTCTTGGCAGAAACAATAAATTCACTCAACGCTTTGTTAAACTTCTGTTTAAATTCTGTTACTTTCAGTCTTTAATGAGATGTTGGACAATCAGAAGGAACACACTTTGATCTTTCTCTGAAACAATGCTGTAAAGATATTTAGAGAATAATTTGTCTCCACCTTTTAAAGGAAGGTTCAGTCCACATGTTGCCAGCTGTGTTACCTCTGCCAGCACAGCTCAGTCTGTGAATCACTCTGATCTTATCAGTCTCTACAGAAAACCATTTCTGCCGGAGCAGGCCTGATTAAAAAAAATAAAAAATCTTTACAACTTACCCGAGAGCTAAGCGGGAGCCACACAAAGTTATAGACCAACTCGTAATGAGAGGCAAAAATAAAGGAATAAAAGAACTTTGTGTTTCCCTCAGATAATCTTGCATAAAAAGATTTAAACAGAGAAAACTTGCATTCATCCTGCAGAACAGCTGGGAGTGGACGCCATGAGTAAAAAGCTCATCAAAGGACAATATGTCAAAGCTGTGTTTGTTCTGATCACCTCCAGTGTTAAAGCGTCTTCACAAAAGATACTGATGGAAATAATAAACAGTTTAGTGCTGTAATAAAATGCATCTTTCACACTCCCTCGTATGAGACCCTAAAATTTATTATCAGTTGATAACGAGTTATCAATAAACACATCAACACAGGGTCATTAGTCAATGACTATGGATGAATTACACTTTGCACTTCCCTTCTCCCGTTCCCAGCGCTAAAATAAGACCCAAAGTCTTGGTTTTAAAAACAATGGTGCACGTGTGTCGTGCAATTTTTTTCTAAAGATGTGAACATTGACTAGTAAAAGGTTAATGTTATAACTGATCACTGAAAACATTTTAGAACGTTTTTAGAATAACAGAAAATATTTGTGGCTGAAAACCTGCTCCTGAAATCATAATTTTTTTTGTTGTTTGTTTGATTTTGAGATTTATTATTCACTGCAGTTGTGTGGAATAGTTATCAGGAGTAATTATCTTACCTGTGGAAGATGTCGGCCGTACGAGCTCAGTTTAGAGAATCAACGAGGGAAACTTGAAGTGGAGTTACTCAAAGCTCAACCAATAAAATATAAAATTTTCAACATCTGAAATCATTTAAAAAACATCCAAGCAGTTTGAATAAGTCTTATTAACCTTCTGAAAATGTATGTAGCACCCGTACCAAGTAGCTAAATAGTTAATCAGTAGATTAGAGTGAAATATAGTACATTTTAAACATACATGTATTAACCGCTTACAGGAGACACAACTTATTGTTTATATTTAATTTCATGGTGATGTCTTCACTTAGGAGGGAATTATGACGCTGCACTTTATTTAACCCACTAAGAATTTAATTTGCTTCACATATAAGACTAAACAAAATAAATTTCAAACCTAAAACTCAACTCCAAAATAACCCGTTGCAGGCCTGAATCGATGCTTGGGTGCATGGGAGCTAAAAACAAACATCTCATTCGCTCACTGAGCAAACACAATAAAAAGCACGTGGTTTAGTTGTGTGCTCACAAAACCTCCAAAGTTTGAGACTGGGTCAAGAAAAGGTAGATGTGGAGATCCCTTTAATGTTGCACTGAGTGAAGTAGGCAGATGATGTCACACGGACACAGAGGTCCTTCCTTGCATTAACCTCTCAGATGAGAATCCAACGGCTGAATGGGGAACTTCTAACTCATCCAGCAGCTCCAAAGGTTAGCTCCTGGTCCACTGTTCACATTAACAGCTCTCACTCCTATATATTCCTTATTAAAACACACAGCGCTCTTTAAATATGGTTCATGGGCGTCAGAGAGACATCTTTCAGTTTGAGATAAGAGAGGGTTTTGGGAGACAATCGAGTTTCTTGTTCTCAGGGCTGAGGGGAAAAATGTTCTCAACACCAGTAATAAAGCACAATAAAAATATTCATAACCTTTGACACAAACTGATCATAAATCTCATGGCAACATGGCACCTTTTAAAATAATGTCTTGATCCTCGTAGAAATACCCAAATGACCAGAAACAGTGGAGTAAATATGCCAGGTTGTATGTGGCGCTGTACCGCTGATGCAAATATACTCCAAAAACAGAAAAAGGTGGTCTGGAGCGTGCACATAATGCTTGTTGGGCACAAAATGAAAAATCACCAGAAGAAGAAGAGACTGTCTTCAGGTTGTGGAGCTATGTCCTTGTCTTTTTTTAAAAGGTTGTGATTTGTTTATCTATGCAGAAACACAAGGGTGATGTTTCAGAACTGTTAAAACTCTTTTATGGTTGGAGAACGGAAGGAAAATTTACACCTTGGTGGACAATAAAGTCTCATCTTATCTCATCTTATAACCCAACACCAGTTAAAAAGAAAAACAAAATAAAACAAAACATGTTTTTTTAGGTTTTAAAATGCTGTTTTTTGTGTGGACGCCAGGTTGAAAATAATAAAAATGTGCACATTTATTTAAAAACGCAGTAGTGTGGATGGCCCCAAACTTTAAACCATCAATGAGGTGGAATTATGAAATAAAAACAGCGTACCATTTCACAGGAGCCGTTCAGTGAGAGAACAAGAACTGTACCATGAAGCAGAATTATTAGAGGCTTCACAGGAAAACTGTCTTTTGTCCAGAATGTTCAGTGTCACAAAGATGGATCACGTTTTACTTGGGTCAGTACTGGTCATTTAGTCTGAGGTGGTCTCTTTTTTCCATCTCACATTGAAATAGCTTTATGTTTAATCTCAGCAAAACCAAATCCGTCCATTGCATGAAACAGAAGCTGATCAGTCTAAAGTGTCCCCATCTTGTTTTTTTTTTTTTTTAAATTGTGCTCAAGGTTAATCATTTCACTAATCATGTAACAACTGTGAAAATTAAAAGTTTATTTCTGTTTTATCACAAAGGGTGAGAGCACAGAGCTGATCATATTCATGTTCATTTCCACAGAGATCTAATCAAATGTTTCAAAGGCTGATGAAAGTTACACTTGATGCAACATTAAAGAGACTGAATGATTAACGTGTTTAGAACAATCCTTCTCAGCGACTTATGTTTTACACTTTTAATGCTATTATAAATCATTCATGGTCAATATAAATGTGCCTTTTCGACAAAGGAACAACACATTAAATGACAAAAATTAAATCTTTTTTGTGTGTAAATGAATACAAATGAAATAAAATATATGTAAAATAAGTGACAATAAAAGCATTCATCCTCGTTAAAGTCATTGTCCTAATTCAGCTCAAGTCAAAAGGTATATGAAAGGATTTCCAAGGCCATAAACATCCCAAGGAGTTCAGTTAAATCCATTATCAGAATAAAAATGTATAAAACTACCAAGAACTGTCCTCACAAACTGAGTGACCGTGCAAGAAGGAGAATAGTGAGAGAGACCACCAAGATGCCTGTGAGCAGTTAGAAGCTGCAGCAGGTTGATACAATTCATCTAACAATGCTGAAATTAACAGAACAACATCTAAAAGATTAACTAGCAAAACCAAAGCTAAACGCTACAGTAAACGTACATGCATCCAAAAGCTGGAATTAGCAAAAAATAAGCTAAAAGCTACTATAAGTTTTTTTGCAAACAGCTTTTTAAATAATATTAATAACAATTTTAATAAAGGTTAAACATTTTGGAAATAATTACAAAAACAAAAGTCATAATTTCATACCACAATTGGACTTTAAAGTTTTGATGGTTAAAATGGCACAAATTATGCAAATGAGCTTGAGCTGAAATCAATTACAAACAGGAAAACACAAGTTTCTGACTCAGCAGAATGTAAGTTGCAGAATCAGACAAGAGGATTTGATAAGGATAAAAAAAATAGCTATATATGAAAGATTTAAGTGATTAGTGAGCAACACTCGTGTGCTGATTACTAATAGAAAACAGGTGGCCAATCAGAAGCTGCAAACGAGGACTATGGAGGAAATCAGTGGCAATAAAAATGCAACAAACAACCCCACCCCCCAAAGTGATTAAACAACTAAAGTACAAAAAAAACTCATAAAATTACTTTAAAAGTACTTTCTATATATATTCCAACAGGGAATAAAAAACATGCATTGCAACACTTTGCTTGACCTGCAAGGTTTTTAATTTGTTTTGTTTAACTTGGATCCTAAATGGTGATTTTCTTTCCTCTTGAAAAGGTTTTGCTTTGATGGAGTGTCTCATCCCAGTTCTCCAAACTGAGATTGTTCTGAAAACTACTGCAGATAAGACACTGACTACTCATTCCTTAGCACCCAGTGAAAAGCAAACAGACATTAAAACTTCCACCTGCAGCTTTGTCTCAGACAACACATGTTATTGCTGCGTATGAGCATTGCATGATTAATTTAATTACCGTTGGAGATAATGAAATGAGGATTGAAGAAAACATGCTTATTTATTTCAATATCCAATCACCTGCATGCGCACAGTCATTCAGACAAATGTTGAAAATCCACTCATTTCTATTCTTTGCACATTTATCCTGATTCCAGCAAGTACCCCGCCCCCCCCCCCCACACACACAGTCCCCTGATTAGTCTTCTCAAATGCGCACTGCTTCACCGAAACAAACACTTAGTTTCAACTCAAGCAAACAGAAACACATTTATCCCAAATTACGAGCTTAATTAAAATGTAAGAAAATGTAAAATAAGTCTTTTATACACTGAGTGCAAAACAACAATGGGTTAGAGACGGTGTTTCTCAGCTGTAAATAAAAACCTGCTAGTTTTGTTCCTTTTTAACACAAAACTAGCAGAATTTGCTTTGAAACTAAGCTCAGATTCTCCGTCCCATTGTTTTTTAAATTACACGATCACATGCATTAAACAGCAGCGCACGTAGCCCAGCTGCCAGTTAGCACGATGCACAAGTTAGCTGCCAGTTCGTTTCAATGCGATGATGAATTATGCTGCAGTATTTAAGGCAGTGTGTTCCTCTTCAGTCATGAACATTGCTGTGTGCTGGGAGAAGAAGTGTGGCCTTTTAATGACGTGCACTTCATGCTGTAAAGCACAAAACAACGGTGGTTCCTTGTGAAGTGAAGTGCAACATTTATTATGAAAAGGCTACATTTAGATTTAAGATGGTCTGTATTTAATTAGCTTTAGTGTCTCTTGACAATCAAAATGTCTTTTTTCAGACATATATCTGCTGCTTTTGTAGACAAAGGTTCGTGTCTGAAACATCCAAACTGACTTGGTTGACTTGTGACATTTCTTTCTCTTCTAATAAAAAATTGTTATTGCCTCCTCCTGCAAGTGGATCAATAATAAATTTAAACACCCCAGTCTCCAGAAGACTCTTATGGACAGGACGAATCAAGGAGCTCAGTGTCCCTTGTCTGAACATGGGTACCAGGCCCACCCTGGAGCTCCTGGTGATGGGGTCTCTACCCATGGGGCCCGGTCGGGCTCAGCCCGAATGAACAACACGTGTTTACCTTCCAGTGGTCCCACCACCTGCAGCAGGAGCCATACAAGTCATGATGCTATGAGCAGTGGTCAAAGATGGTGGCCCTGGCACGCTGACCCTGGCTTACCAAAGCCGACTCTTAGGACATGGAACGTGACCTCTCTGGCGAGGAAGGAGCCTGAGATTGTGCGTGAGGTTGAGAGGCTCTGGAACCAATCACCTTGACAGAGGCTAAACTTTATTCCACTCTGGAGTTGACCATGGTGAGAGGTGCTGAGCTGGTGTGGGTCTACTTTCATCCCAAGACTTGGTGCCTGTGTGTTGGCGTGTTCCCCGTTAGATGAGTGGGTGGCTTCCTTGTTCAGGGGGATGGACTCTGACAGTTGTTTGTGCCTATGTGCCAAACGGCAGTTCAGAGTATCCGGCCTTCTTGGAGTCCTTGGCAAGGGTGCTGGAAGGTGCTCCAGCAGGAGACTCCTTTATTCTGCTGGGGGACTTCAATGCACAGTGTTCTGTTGTTGGACTTCTGTACTAGTCATAGTTTGTCCATCACGAACACCATGTTTGAACATCAGGGTGTCCATAAGTGCTCCTGGCACCAGGACACCCTAGATCGATGATTGACTTTGTAGTCGTGTCATCTGATTTGCGGCTGTTTGTTTTGGACACTTGAGAGGAGCTGAGCTGTCAACTGATCACCACCTGGTCGTGAGTTGGATCCGATAGCGGGGGAAGATGCTGGACAGATCTGGTAGACCCAAACACGTAGTAAGGGTTTGCTGGGAATGCCTGGCAGAAGAACCTGTCAGCAAGATCTTCAACTCACACCTCCAGTAGAGATTTAACCACATCAAAGCTGAGGCGGGGGGCATCGAGTCAGAACGGGCCATGTTCCACGCCTCAGTTGTTGAAGTAGCTGTGGCCACAAGGTATAAACAGTCAAAGCTCAATTTAAAATGTTGGAGTTTTTTATCCGGGTTTGTATCTGTAATTACTGTTAATTCATCGCATCGGGTGGGGTTCGGAAATGATGCTACGGGCTGGGGTTGGGTCAGATTTATTAATTTTTTTGACTCGGATGCAACTCTACATGGAATGCTAGGCATTTTTTATTTATTTATTCATTTTTACCAGAGTTAATTTCAAACAGTCTCAAAACAAAATCCAGTTTTGAAACACTCATAAATTAGTAATCATGGTCTTCAGTCAGTGTGGCCACCTCCGACGCCAGTAAAACACATTTCTGATTTGGTGGAGCTCTCATCAGCATTAATACACAACTCAGCACCAGGAAAACCAGTTGAATTAATTATAATCAGGCACAAACAAGCCCTCTACTCCATGTCTGCCAGGAACCATGTGCTCGAAAACGCTTGTTCTGCACATAAATAAATTATTTCACAACAAGGGTCAGTGTTCAAGCTGCCGGTTCAGGTTCAGTTTATCAGTGTTTGGATCATAATGTTTTTCCAGCAACATTTAAGGGATTTTGTTGTCTTTTATTTTATCATCAGTAGTTTGTGATTGTGGATGACGTCATAATCTTCACACAATCAACTCATTATGGCGAGTCCAATGGGATGAGCTCATTCCATCTGTAATGACTTCAGAGGTCTTGATTGCTTCACTTGTGGGTGGGCGGGGCCTGGGGGGTGGCACAATGGACCAAGTCTTGATTTACATACACACATACATTATGAGTTAAACACACCAACAAGGCTTTATTTTTATTACACCTGCTACTGGTGGGGTCCTCATTCCCCTCCTCTGTGCCACCTTGTTCTTTCCATCCCTTACTCTTCTTCTTTCTAACATTCACACTGATGCTCACCCTCTTCCTCTCGCACACACGACCCCACAAACAGCAGCGTGTTTTGGAAAGGTGATTGTGATGCTGCGCATGAGAGGGTGCATTTGTTCCCTCGGCCAGTCCATCTCCAGTAATTGGAGTGTAAAACTCCAGAATGATCTTTGTTCAGCCTCGCTCTGCATCATTAGCACAGCTGTTGCAGCCCCGCACTTCATTCCCTGCATATGTTTGTTTGCATCAGGAAACGTCCGTCTTAATCCAAGTGTTTCTGCACTTTGCCTCTTGTCTGGCATGAAGGTGCAACACGGCCCAGACTCGCTTTGTTTTGCATGAATTGTTGTGCCGTGTGCTTGTTTCTGCCAAAAATATGTAAGTTAAGTTAGAGAAAGGTGTAATCAAAGAAAAGGTAAAGAAAAATTAGCTTTCACTTTTTGAAATGAAAGGTTTATTATATTATTGCAGCTTTTTGAACCATTTATTTTTTGTATTGTTTACTTTGTGATGCAAATTAAAGGTTCATTGCATAAAATTAGTTTAGTTTAGTTTAGTTTATTTATCTATTTTATAATTAAAATACACACAATAATACATACAATAAGAAGAAAAAGAAAAAAACAACACATAAAATGAAAGGCAGCAGCAGAAGAAGAAAATCTTATTATATCTGCACCTTACGCTCCAATAAACAATTCATACAATCAACTCATTTGATTTCCAAAATAATGAACAA
>JARVLU010000324.1:11562343-11572343 GCA_031762415.1 Simpsonichthys santanae
GTGTGTGCATGTGTGTGTGTGTCTACCGTGAACCCCCTCCCCCTCACTCACTCAGCTTGGGGCTTTTAACCAGTCAAAGGTTAACAGTTGCCCCATTATCCTTTTGCACGCATCACCATGGCAACCACTACACCTCCAAATTGGGATTATTGTTTTGAAACAATGCCGCAAAGAAACCAGGAAAAAAAATAAAATATTAATTTTTTAATTTGAGTTTGTGTTTGGATGGACTGACATGTTGCAGTTGAAGCATCTGAAAGTCGATGCCAGCCGTCAGAACGAAAAGTTACATTTTATTAAAACGAGTTTAGAGCAGACAACTTTATGTTTCCTTTTGTTTAAATTTGGACGAAATGTCCGCAGTACAGCTGACTCATTTAAAATTAATTCTAAACTGACTACCTTTTTTGTTATTAAATATTAAAACAATCTCCAATCGGCCACAAATTTATTCATTTAATAACCTGTTATGGTTAAAAGTGCTATTTCCTGACAGTGCGGCCATTTGTTTTTCGTAAAACATAGCGACAAATACAAACTGTGGATCACAAAATAAGTCTTCAGAAAAAAGAACAATAAAAGACTTTAGACTAAATTTATTTAGGCAGACATTAATTTGTGTCTGACTATGACCAAACTATCTCACAAACCACAAAACAGATTTTACTGAACCGGATCTTTTGCCGAGGACGGCCAGAGGCAAATCCAGCTAATTCCACATTTGTTGCACTCATTTAACATTTTTCGGCCTAATTCAGCTAAAATGTGCTCTCTCCACATCCTCCTGGTAATTTCAGCTTCTTTCTGCCTTTGCAGCTATACTTTTCAGCCTTTTTTTTTTTTCTCATTTCAGCTTTTGTTTCAGATAATTTCCACCTTTTTGTGCTCATTTCTCTTTTCAGCAAACTTGTTCTTTCTGCTTTCTTCTGCAATTTAATCTTGTTCTTGCTGTTCAACTTCCCTTTCAGCATGATTTTAACTAATTTTGGCTGTTTTTAGATAAACTCAAGTTATTTCTGCTACTTTCAGCCTAACAGCCTAATTAATTTCTTCCTGCTAAATTCAGCTTGTTATGTTTCAGCTTGTTTCAGCTTATTTATGCTAATTTGAGCTTTTCAACTAATTCCACATTTTTTTAAGCTCATGTCAGGTCTTTCTCATTCCTTCTGATAATTTAAGCTCCATTCAGCCTTTCAGCTACTTTAAAACCATTTTTTCCCTAATTTCAGCATTATTTTAGCTCATTTCCTATTGTTTGTGCTCATTTCTGCTTATTTAAACATATTTAAGAAATATGGGGTTGTTCTATTTCAGCTACGTTTTTTAGTTAATTTCAGCTGTTTTTCAACAAGTTCTTTTGCGGTAAGCATTCACACTGCACTGTCGCAGGAAATGCAATTTCTCTAAAGGTTGTTTTTGCACCTCAGAGCAAGTAAAACATTTAGAAGGGGGATAAAAGGCAGTTTTTGTACTCTGAAGAATGTATTTGTTTTAACCCATGCCTTATTTTTTGCAGTTCACAAATAAGCTCCTTATTTGGGACGTGCAGTCTCTAACAGTGTGGGTTTTTCATTCACTCGTTGTTGCAACCACCCTGGGTGTTGTTAGTAAAACTTTAACCCCCAGTAACTGAACTAAATCTCTTTTTTCTAGAACAACGACCCTGCATGAAATCAGTATGACAACATAAATTATGGTCTTGTTTGAAAATCCATTTCAGTTAGTAATGAAGGAAGGTAACTTCAGTGTTTTATAAGAGAATTCAAGCTTTCATTAAAAATACTGGACCCTAAATGACCTTTTCATGAATTTCTGTCTCCCCCTGTCTTCCTGTCTCTGAACGCACACAGATGTGCGGAGATGCTCAAACACACACACACTGTGGATTCTTTCAGATGTCTCTCTGCAGCTGCGTGGCTCGCAGGCATGGCCGACATAAAGTGCTTGTTGAATTGTGGATTTCTCAACGGTGTGATCATCCAGGCATACATGCACGGAAGGGAAGGCCCAGTCCTTTTCTCCAGGGTCCTCCCTCCCTCTCTGTTTTTTTTTTAACTGAGCCACATCTGCTGGCTACTGCTGTGAGTATGGGATTATAACGGACAGCCCCATCTGGCTCCAGAGCAGTTTGATGCATTTACCATTAAAAAAGGTTTCTTCCATTTCATTGACTGAACACACAGGCGTCATTGTTTGTATGATGCAATAAATGACAGCGTTTAAATTTGTTTTTTATTCATATAAAACGTCTAGCTGAACTTATATTCACTAATGGGTCTCTCAGTTGGGAACATAGTTTTTCACTGACTAATTGGTGTTTGCCTGCCTTATATTTCTCAAATAACTTTAAAGATGTGTAGTCTGTTTGTATTCATGCACACTTATAAATTACAGCAATCTTTTTTCAGCAAAGTTGAATCAAATATTTCTGCTGTGGATAAGCCATCATTCAGAGATGTCACAATCCACATTTCTCACCAATTAAGAGCTGTGTGGGACTCTTGGGGTGCCACAGCTTGAGTTTAATTTCTTTTTAATGCTTTCAAAATTTAATTCACACCAGGTCATTGTGCCTGTGGGCCCACAACAGTGAAAAAATAAAACATGAGAAAAACAAGTACCGGTAGGTTAAAAAAAAAAAAAAAAATCACAGTGAAATGAATTAAAATTAAAAACATGTAAGATGTTATAAAACTTTACAATTAGGGTTGTTCTCACCTTGAGGATAATTTACAGTTTTAACTGTAAGTAAAACAATACAAACAATTGCAGTTTACACATTGATTAACAATAGTTTAAAATATACACAGAAAGCAAACGATTAAAGCTACATAAAAAATTAAAATACAAAAGGTTTAAAATAAAGCTTCCTTTAACAACAACAACCAAATACTGTATTTCCTTTATAACGACCCAAGTAGTTCTTCCTGTGAGTGGCTTTGTCCTGCATTTCACAACAAACTGTGTTGCTTTTGTTGGACTTGTGGCTCAGATTTATAAAAGGATGTCGACACAAATGTGCACTGAAGATGAATTTTTGAAATGTACGTGTAATGTAACTGTCTGTAAAGATTAAAAGAATGTTACTATGTATTTAAAGTAATTCAGAACATCTAACAGAACATCTGACAGAACAACAGAACATCTAACAGAACATATGAAAGAATCATAAAACATCTAACAGAACATACAACAGAACATACAACAGAACATACAACAGAACATACAACATAACATCTAACAGAACATCTAACTGAACAACAGAACATCTAACAGAACATATAAAAGAACATCTAACAGAACATCTAACTGAACAACAGAACATCTAACAGAACATATAAAAGAACCATAAAACATCTAACAGAACATCTGACAGAACATCTAACTGAACAACAGAACATCTAACTGAACATCTAACAGAACAGCCAACTGAACAACAGAACATCTAACTGAACATCTAACTGAACAACAGAACATCTAACTGAACATCTAACTGAACAACAGAACATCTAACTAAACAACAGAACATCTAACAGAACATCTAACTGAACAACAGAACATCTGACAGAACATCTGACAGAACATCTAACAGAACATCTAACTGAACAACAGAACATCTGACAGAACATCTAACAGAACATATAACTGAACAACAGAACATATAACAGAACATTTAAAAGAACATCTAACAGAACAACAGAACATCTGACAGAACATCTGACAGAACATAGAACAGCACAACAAATGTTATCACATAATCCTGCGCACATGACGAACGTCTTGTTCCAAAGAGGGAACACAGTTCTCCCCCTGGCTCTAGCTCTTAAAAGTGGAGTTCATAAATCATATTAATAATATTTTAAACACGTCAAACAATCACAATAAGTGCTCGTGTCATGTGACAGGACACATCAGAAACTGTCTGTAGCCGTGTCCAGACCATGTGTTTGGGAGTTTAGGTCTAAGCATCAGGCTGTAGGCTGAAGGTCAGTGCTAACAGAATTAGCTAAGTTAATGGCATGTTAACCTACAGGAGCACTGGAACTGAGCAAGCAGAGAGGTCCATTGTAGAAAAACTATAATTTGCCTACAGTAAGAGGCCAATCTTGACCACGATGCCAGGTAGCTCAACCCTTCAAATATTGACTTCCTTCCTCGCCGCCTGCCTGGTCAGGAGGCGTGCATGTGTGCTTTGGATCCAGCTGAAATGTGCGGTGAGAGAGGTAGGAAGACGGGGTGGAGGGAGAGTCTGAGTGTGGTTGTGTGAGTCTGTGTGTCCACATCCATCAAAATAAAGAGTTTGATGACTTTGGCCTGCCCCTCTTGCACCATAATAGGACACATTAGATCTAATTCACTTAGAGCCGTTACAGACCCTGAAAAATTCCTCTGAAAGATTAAGAAAATAAAGTCTGAATGAGTCGAGCTGTCTGCTGCCAAATTACTTTACAACAGGTTGTTTTGTTACGACGTCCTAATGAAATAAATGTGAACGCATATTAGTTTTGGTTCAACTTTCTTCGTCTTATATTTCTTCTGAACTCAACACACTTGCTTCTCTAGTTGTAGTTTGGTCATTTAATTCACAGTTAATTGACCTGGTTGTTAAGTTGTAATAAATAAAAGGTTCATGAATTGTTATGCTTTAGATCACGTTTTTACATCAACTCGGTTGACAAATTCATCAATTCTCTTTAAATGTCTGCCCACCTCCGAAAGGTGAAGGTGCACGAGGTGTTTTTATCACATCTGTATGTGTGTGTTCCTGTGTCTGTCTGTTAGCAAAATGTTTCACAAACCACTGGGTGATATTTAACAAAACTTGCAGAATGAGATTATTCATTGTACAACTGTTTAACTGTTGAAGTCAATCCCATGCAAGATGGCTGACATAGCTAATCTACACAAGTTAATACAAAAATGGCTAAAACCAGGGGCGATTCTAGAATCTGACCTTTTAGGGGTGCGTAGCCCCCCCAGTGCTGACAATGGCTCTTGGCTTGAACAATGTGGAGGCCACTGGCGTCAGAAGCATTTATAATATGGGGGGCACACCTTGGCAGGGGGGTTCTGGGGGTCCTCCCCCAGAAATCTTTGAATAAAGTAGATGCCATTTCCTCCGTTCTGGTGTATTTTAATGTGTTGTTAAACATCTACGTTCACATACGTAAACACTTGATTCAACAACTGTTTTAGCGTTAATGGCACAACAAGAAGTAGCACTAAGCTAGCAGCACGCAACACAGACCAGCTATAGCTAAGATGCTGCAGACGTAGCACTCTGCTTTACATTATGTAACCTAATAAACGCTTTGTACAAAATCAGTTTAGTGTTGACTGATCGTAACAAACAAAAACTAAACTTGTGCAACCAATTTTAATACTGAGCTAAAATTTGATGTGGTAGCTAAGAGTCATTCACAACATATGCAAATTGTTGGACTAAAATAGATACATAGCTCTTTTCTCAACATAATCTAAACTCTGAAACGAGAGGTGGAGGGTGATGTGCATTTCTTCAGGGAATCCATCCTTCCATTATCTTTACCTGCTTCTTCCTTTTCTGGTCAAGGGGTTCACTGGTGCCCATGTCCAGCTGTCACTGTGCAAGAGGCGGGGGACACTCTGGACAGGTCTCCAGTCCATCACAGGGACACATAGAGACAAATGAAACAAACCATTCACTCTCTCACTCACACCTTGGGACAATTTAGAGTTACCAACCAGCCTAACATGCTTGTTTTTGGTCTGTGGGAGGAAACTGGAGTACCCGGAGAAAACCCACACTTGCACGGAGAGGTCCCCGGACCGGGATTTGAACCGGCGGACAACTATCTTTAATTTCTTTTATGTTAAGACATGAGTAAAAATAATACTGAACTGCTAATTAATGCAGTTTTATGTTAGTAACCCCCCTCTATTTCTTACATTTTGTTTCTTTTAGGGACACTTAAGTCATTTTAAAGAATTTTTATTTTTTTGAACGGCTCAAGTAGAAAACCCTTAGAGTTTGTGAAGTTTCACTAACTACAGTGTTGGATTTGACAGTCTAAAAGTCGTGTTTTTTATTTTCCTTCAACATTTTAGAATTGAAAACACTGACCTGCTGTTTCACATGGTTTGCGCAGGAGGAAATGGGTTTTGTGGCTCCTGATTCTCAAGTAGTTTTCAATGAATCCCTTATTTCTTACGGTTTGTTCGTTTCAGCAGAGAGTCAAAAACATTTTGCACTAAATGTGAACTCATTCCTTCTGGATTTGTTGTATTGTCGAATACTTCTGACTGCATCAGACAGCACATGTGATTTCATCTACAGCGGCATAGACTAAACCGTTTAAAACAGCAATCCATCCAGCACACTTATAACATTTGTCACATAGCAGCTGAGATACTGACCAGAGAAATCTCTTGTTACATGAATGTAAATAATGTTTTCTCATGTTAACAAAAATGTTGAAAAATCGCTTTTTTTTCTGAGTCAGTTCAAACATTTTTTGAACTGACCCAAATTTTGTGTTGATGTTCACATATTTTCCTGTTGAAATGCTTTTGAGTGATGTTCCAAAACCCACGTGAGCTGAAGGGACGCCAATCTGTTGCTGACCTTGACTTGTGAACTTCCTGCGCTGGTGGAAAACCAGTGGACAGATTTTTCATCAGGGGTCAATAAAACCATCTCACTGAAACACTGAAACGTTTGTAACATGGTTCAAGAAGGAATCGTGCGGCTTGAAAACTTGTGTCGAAATTCCGGACGGTTATGTAACGATGCTAGCATCTAAAGACCAAGTCTTCTTTGGCTTTAACTGAAAATGTCAAAATGACTCAACACCATATAAAACTGCTGAACAGGAATGGTGGTGTGGAGCTTAAATACAGTGGGCTCATCCCATCATGATAATCATATTCCACCAGAGTCCAGTTTACTTTATGTGCACAAGTTCTGTGACAGGAGGCTTTAATTTGGGGGTCACCATGAGTCCACAAATGCAAAGCAGCTGAATAGAAAAATTATAACTGAAACAGTATAATGCACTAAATGGTAAGTTTCTAACATTATACATTTCAGAGTTTAATTTTTAGTTTAATAATCGTAAATGTTCATTTTAACTGTGATAATTTCCCATATTTCAATTGTGTTTCTCAAAATCTTCTAAATTTATAATAACTCGATGTTTATTGAAAATGGATTGAATGCACGTGTTTGTATTGTACTTGTGTGATTTTATTTTGAAACATACTTGGTAAATTTTAAACAAGATAATTTAAAATGCGTGGTGACTTGTTTTACTCATTGCACACTCACAAATATTGAATAGTAGCACAGTTGTCCCTCGCTACTTCGCGGGTCGTTTTTCGCGGACTCGCTCTTTTGCGGTTTTTCAAAGTAAGATTGGACATGACACACAATGGATGATTGATGGATGAGCCGCACGATCGGCATGGATTTTTAAATTTTTAAATAAATTGATTTAAATGATTTAGCACCTGTGTGCAGCCCACAGCTGGGGGAGAAGCTTTCTGCTTCAGCTGATCTCTGTGCAGAGTGGACGTGGGCTTGGCCGAGACCGCTGGCTGGCAGATGACAGAGAACAGCCGAGGCAGAGAACTGATATGACATTCTGTGTTTTTTAGAGCGTTTAGAGTTTAGAAACATTGTTTAGAATATTGCAAGAGTGTGGGAAGGGTTTAAAATGCCTTAATGTGTGTGTGTGTGTGTGTGTATGTATATACAGTATATACAGTATATACAGTACACTACTACTTGTACTACTATTCCTACTTCACAGTTTTTCACTTATCGCGGGGCTTCTGGGTATGGATCCTCCGCCATAAACGAGGGACTACTATAATAGTAACAATGCACAGCAATTTTCCGATATCATTTCTTTTTGTGTTAGTCTACAGTTGCATTCGGGCCCCAAAAATCCGACCCAACCTAGCCCCTGCCCGTAGCCATCATTTTTGAACCCCACCTGACCCGACAAATTAACAGTAATTACAGGTCAGAACCCAAACTCCCCACCCCCCCCCCCCCCACGCACACACACACATTTTTAATTAAGCTTTGACTGCTTATATAGTTATTAACGTTTGGCAGACGCATGCTGATGAGTAAAGGGGGCAGAAGATTGTACCTGAGGGGGATGTTAGTCCTTTCATGGCCATCAACGCACATGCTTCTGCCTGCATTCTGCATTATTCAGGCATGGACCCTGCTCTGACATGTTGGATATTTTGTGATCTCACCTGCTCGGGTCATCGGCCGCACGTCCGCTGAGTGCAGCGGCTGAATGAACGTACATTTGAGTTGATGGATCGCTGGCAGTAGTCCATCTGAAGCTTAACTGAACTTTTTACCTCTTTCAAGGCTGGTCAGCGCACGGTCAAATGTACACGTGGGTCTGGTGATGGTATGGCAATCCATGTTGTCATATAACTGGATTGTCAGCTGCGTGTGTCTGCTGACAAAATCAAAAGTCCGACATTGACCTGGCCCGCACATTATTATGACCCAGCCCTAATCCAGGCCGGGCCCTGGGTTTGGGTTAGAAATGACAGCTCTAGATGTCAGTCCTCACACTGATGAAGTCTTTTGGACAAAACTGGAAATGTTTCAACAAGGAAGAATCCATCCAGAGGACCTGACTAAACCTTGTTAAATCTCACAAAGATGTAAATAAAACCAATTAAAAACTGATACAGATAGGGCAATGTGCTTGTTTAATCTATCTAAAAACATTATCAATAGTATCAACAGCAGCACTGAGGTCAAGTAGTACCAGAACTGTTGTTATCACAGCTTATTCTGATGTCATTAACTACTTTTAAAAGGACTGTCTGTGCTGTAATGAACTCTAAAACTTGACTGAAACATTTATTTAGACTGAATTTAAAAAAATAATTTATCCATCCATCCATCCATCCATCCATCCATCCATCCATCCATCCATCCATCCATCCATCCATCCATCCATCCATCCATCATCTTTACCTGCTTCTCCCTTTCTGGGTAGTGAGGGTTGCTGGAGCCCATATCCAGCAGTCACTGTATGAAAGGTGGAGGACACCCTGGACAAGTTGAAAGTCCATGACAGGGCCACATAAAGATACAACAGTTTTTTTTTTTAAATATGTAAAATCCTGTAGATTAAACATTGTCCTGTAGACAGGCCTTAACATATTTCTGTTCCTTTTTGGAAAAATCTTACTAAAGCCATTTTAAGATCAACAGGGAAGATACCAACTTGAAAAGTCATTTGTCATTCAAAGGATGTCTTCATCTGTGGAATTAAGAAAGTGTCACGACTGCGGCTATACCCATGTACAAGACCAAAGAGAACAGATACCAAGACTCAAAATGTATTTACAGTGTTTATTTACAAGGTGATAAATCATTCAATGAGCCAGGGAGGGAGCTGGAACCCTGAAGAACAAGGAAATAATCGTCTGTTGGCAAGGGTGATAATGTTGTTGCTGCTCTACGTTACAGTAGAGGTAGTAGCCAGTTGTGGGTAGATCTGACACAATGGTTCCAGGCGAAGAAGGTTTGTGTCCGATAGTAAATGGTAGGAATGCATGGAGGCAGCTGAGGAGGCACAAAAGAGCTCGACGTCCATAATCCAGGGGACAGGAGGACATCAGGGATTATTTACTGGAAGCAAGGAGAAACGCGATGTCTGTTAGCATTCAGTTTAACTCACAAGTAAATGGCTAGAACAGAAATACCATTGGAAGGTAATGCTCCAGCGTCAACTGGATGTCCTCCGCAGCCTTTTTATGCCCCTCCTGTTCATCGAGCTGATGATCCTCAGGCGCTGGTGATTAGTGTTTGGCTGTAGCTGCTGGGAGCTGGCACAGCAGAGCTCCCACCGAAAGGTTCTAAAAAGTGACGTGGGGATAGTGTCCAAGGAACATGGAGGGCTTCAGTTCTGATGCTACTTGCCCGAGTGTGTCAGCATCAACCAGGTCAAAAGAGCTGTACCCATCATTACAAGGT
>JARVLU010000324.1:11630521-11659646 GCA_031762415.1 Simpsonichthys santanae
GATCCGGTATACGGCTAAATCAGTATACGGCCAAGCCGTTAGAACGGATCTCGGCCGTAAACCGAGGACTACCTGTACTTAGAACGCCGTTTAGCTGTATTTCCAAGCAGTTAGCTAACAAAATACAGTACCCTAAAAAAAATAGAAAAAACATAAAATGCTGCATAAAACAGACAACGTGAGGTGTGATGACGTCACTGGGGGCGGCGCCGTATGTCCGAAATGATGTAAGTCGATGGCGCCGTAAGTCTGAAATGACACAGCCTGAGTGTGATGGGAGCCTTTTAGAGAAACTGAACCTTTTGGATTCTTCACGTCCACAAATAAAAGAACAATATTAAATCAGTGTTCGTCAACAAAAACACTGGGGAGAATTTGAACTCGTTCTTTTATATACGTTTCTATTTTTTTTTTTATTTTCTAAAGGTTTATGCCGTCTTCTCTGGTCATAAGCTCATTTAAAATGGACTGAGGCGAAGTGCTGTGGTCAGACTGATAGAAATTTTAAATTGTTTTTGGAACAGAAAAGGGAACATCCAGTTTGTTACCAGCACACAATTCAAAGGGTTGTCTCTCGGATGATATAGGGGTGCATTAGTTAGCGAAAAACACGCTGAAAAATACAGGTGCATCTAAAAAATTTTGAATATTGTGAAAAAGTTTTTTTTTTCCCCGTTTAATTCTTTTTTGCAAATTATTTCTGAAAGGGAAACTCACATATTCAGGGTTGGTCTGGACCTCCCTGCTCAAGCTGCTGCTCCCGTGACTCGACTTTGGAATAAGCGGAACAAAATGGATGAATGGAAACTCATATACTGTACTGTATATAATATAGATGCATTACACATGGAGTGAAATATTTCAAGACTTTATTTGTTGTAATTTTGATGATTATAGCTTATATCTTACCAGGTTATGAGTCAGAGTAGACTGGGCCTCCAGCAAGATTAAACTTCTAATGATATGATGAAAAACTAAATTCTGTGTCTCAAAATTCAGTATACTGTATTGTGAAGAGGTTCAATATTGTAAACTCCTGGTGTCACACCCTGATCAGCTGATTAACTCCTGGACATGAGCTACGAATGTCTCATTCTTCAAGTCCGGCCACTCCTGAACCAGAGACGACATCAGAAGCATCTTACCTGAGCTGAGTAGACAAAGAACTGGACTGTTGCTCAGTGGTCCAAAGTCTGCTTTTCAGATGAAAGTACATTTTGAATGTCATTTGGAGATCAAGGTCCTACAGTGTGGAGGAAAAGTGGAGAGGTCCAGAATCCACGTTGCTTGAAGTCCAGAGTGTAGTTTCTAGTCAGTGATGGTTTGGTGCCATGTCCTCTGCTGGTGTTGGTCCACTGTGTTTTCTGAAGTCCACAGTCAACGCAACATCTACCAGGACATGCTTCTTTCTGTTTTTGAGTTTTAAGGAGATGCTGATTTCATTTTCCAGCAGGACTCGGCTCCTGCCCACACTGACAAAGGTACCAAGAGAATGAGAACTGTGGAATATTCAAATTTTCTACGACACTGAATTTTGGGTTTTCTTTATTTGTCAACCATAATCATTAAAAATAAAAAATAAATAAAGACTTGAAATATTTCACTCTGTGTAAAAGTTTCACTTTAATTTTCTACTTTTATTTTAGTGGTACCTGTCTACAATATTCAAGTTTTAGAACATGTGCTCCCATGCAGACCTCGTGTCCAGGGTGCTAGACCTCTTACTGCATCCATTACAACAGCATGGCTTGTAGAAAAGCTCCGGTGCTTGATTGGCCTGCAGTCCAGACTTCTGACCAAATTAAAACATTTGACGCTTCATGAACCTAAAAATCTGGTAAAGAACACCCAGAACTGTTGAACAGTTAGAGACAAGAACGAGACAGGCTGTTGTTATAAGATGGAATGTTTCACAGTAGATAAAACAGCTTAAAATACTGTCAGATAAAATCATCAAATTGTTGCACGCACAGTGACATTGGGAGTTGCTTTTTTTGACTCACAGTAAAAGACAATAGTCGTATTATTTGACTCACCGTACGGATCACTTTCCTGCCTCCCACCATTCACGGCTCCATCAGGTGAAATCCTCAGGTGATATCCTCCATTCTGGCAGTAGAGCCTGATCAGGGTGCGTTGCTCCTTTCTGGGCAGGTCCAGAGACGAGAGGCCGAACGGCAGCACCGTGACGTCTCCCTCAGACATCCCACATTGAGCGTCAGGTGTGGATGTAGCAGAGTGGCGCTCCTGGGGGTATGAAAACGGAGGAGGTTCACGCTGTTCACTGTGTCTGAGACACGAGGGGAGGCAAAAGGAGGAGAGCCAAGCCATCTTTATGGTGTGACTGTGTGAAGCTCTCTCCCAAACATCCCTGCCTCTCTCTATTGACTGTTTCAACCAAACAGAGCAGAACGTGATGGCACATGTCTGTTGACATGACCATCACTTGGACTGTGGAAAACAATTTCCAGATGACTCGGATGTAACTTTGCTCTTGAAACTGGAGCAAAGCCAGGCAGCAAAAATAAACAACACATGGAGATAACAGGACATGTGCTGCAATGCTCCAAAATCCTTGCTGGAAATGCTACATGTGAACATTTCAAACAGAATACAAGGCTTTGTCATCCACTGAAGGTATCCCCCTCTGTCTGAAGCAAAACATCTCACTTACACTCTACATTCTCAAAATTCTTCTTACTTTACCTGACTGTCTCCTTTTCAGACTCACTAGTTGAGCATATGAATCCTGGAGAGCAGAGATCCCATAAAGTCTGTCCTGTGAAATGGGGGGGAAAAAAAACCAGTGTGGATCCAGTCCAGTTTGTCATCAGCTGTGAGCGGAGGTATGGCTGCGACAGCGCCAAGCCATCCTACACGTGGAATGTCTTAGATTAAACAAACCCGAGGAACGAAAAATGAAGAAGGAAAGCAAAAGCCACAGGAGGAATGTGAGGCCTAACCATCCACCCCCTGAAGCTCTGCTTTTTCCTCAGAATCCAATCTGGATTAAAGAATTTACGGGATGTGGGGAAACAGTTGGGGGCCAGACTTGGACCTTTGGACAGAGTAGCAGGTGGGAATGACGTCAGACGTCCAACCAATGACCGAGTCAGAGTGCAGATGTGTGGGAGGAGAGATTCAAACTGTATGTATTAGAATGGAGAGGAGTTAGCTCAAGATATTGTGGAGCAAAGTTCAAACGAGAGGTTAGTGGAGGCAAAAAAGATGTGGCTAAACTATTTACCTTTAGTTTATAATTGAATTTTAACTTCTGTGCGTTTACTTGATTCAGCAAGTCACAAAACCAACTGTTCAGCCTTTTACTCCCAATTCTAGGATATTTTTTATCAACTGTCTCAAGAGGAAAAGACCTGGCTCAATAATAAATATAATAAAAATACTTTATATATTTTGAAAGGAATAAACACAAGTAGGCCTGTCAAGATAACAAATTTTTGCTGGGTGATTAATTGTCTCAGAAATTATTGCGATAAACAATAATATTGTTTGAAATTTGACAATAATTAATTGTCAAATTTCAAAAGAAATTTTGGTTAATTGTTGTGTGTAGTACCTTTTTTGACCACTGGATGACAGTATAAGATTGTTTGAACTGAAGGATGGATAGTGAGGGAGCATGGGTTTTTAAGAAAAATGGGAGGGAGGCCCCTTGATGTGACATGGGCTGTCTCTTGTTCCCATTTTTCAGTTCTTAAAATGGCGGTGTGTGGTTTGAACTCTTTAGCATGGCATTTGTCACACAAAGCTTTTAATAAAACATCAGTAAATAAGTTCTCAGCTTCTTTTTGCAGAGAAAAACAACTTTGTACACAAAGGCATGAGTTTCAACTGAGAATTTTGGAGCTTCGTCAAGGCGAATGTTTTTCCCAAGTTCAGCCTGTTAGCTCAGCTCATAGCTTAGCTTCTCAGCTTAGCTGCTTTTAATGTTCCAAAAGCACAATTCTGAATGGTTAAAATAGATTTTAAAGAGAAAAGAGAAAGGGAGGGGTCAGTGAAGAGCACCTGAGTTGAGCCTTTTGTCATCCAGTGTCTTCAGTAGAACAAGAGAGATACGAAGAAACGATAAAGCCGATAAATGAAAATGAGGTTAATCATTTTCATTTATCATTTGATTAATTGATTTATTGTTTATTGCAACAGGCCTAAACACAAGCCAGATAGAAGCTCAAGACACATAATGAAATAAAATTCAACATGTTTGATAGGTCAAGGACAACAAATCCAGACAAAGCTCAAATTTTACCACATTTTTTTTACTATACAGTAGCTAATGATTAAGACTATTGTTTGATTTGTGTGTGCCAGTGTTTGTTTGTTTTCGTGGGAATATTACATCATTGCATTTTTATTGCTGAAATAAAATGATAATTGTGAAAATGTCTCCATCAGCAGTTGATTTCTTGCTGTGACTGAATGGAAGTTATGGATCCCATGTGCTGTCAGACAGTGGTATCAAACCCACTTACAAAACGGGTCCAAAATTAAAACCTTTTTCAAAGTAAGGGCCAGCTTCAGAATCTACATTGACTCAAGTCAGATACCCAACGTCTTTCTTGGTCACAGGTTCCTCAACAAGAGTTTGATTGGACTCATTTGATGTTCTCTGTTACACTTTTGACATCATAATCAAAGATTACTGAAAAAATAAAGTGACTAAAGTATTTTACATTTAAAAAAACATCTTGGGGACCAGATAAGATGCCAACGAGGGCCACATTTGGCCCCCGAGCCTTAAGTTTGACACATATGCTGTAAGAGAAAGCAAACTAAATGAAGTTTGAAAACTAAAACATGCTTTTTTCCTCCGGTCTATGTTCACATGACGTGAGTGATTTAAGACGCTACACAGACTTGGCTTTGGCAGGCAAAAGAAAAAGTCTTGAAATACAGTATTGTGGTGCAAATCTGACATTTTTGTTTCTCTTTTGTCTCTAATTATTTTGCAGTTCACATGTGCACTGCTCCGACTGTTCAGGAAAACAACAAAATAAATTGCTGAGTGCTGAACACGCCGGATCACTGAAGTCTCAACTTGAATCGTTAAACAGTTTCCTCACAATGTAACCACAGTCTAATTATATAAATCAGTCACCTTACCTGTAAAACAGTCGTGCGAGAGCGGCCCTGATGAGCCATGCACGTCCTCCTTTTCCTTCTTTTAACTGAAGTTTGGCTGAAAGCAGCTTTTCATGCCAAACTGTCCTTCTTCTTTCTCATCTGGAGGAACGTCTCCTCCCTCACCTCGCCGTCCCTCTAACGTCAGACTTTAACAGGCCAACGTCAGGACTAAAATTACCTCCCTCAGCTTCAGAGAGGGAGACTGAGAAAGAGTCCAGGCCCCGGGATCAAACCAGAACCACTTTGCGCAGCCTTGTGTCCTTCTGGAGACACTGCAGAGCAACAAAAAAAGAAACAGCTATAACTTTCCCATAAATATTCTTACATAATGTTTGTGTCTCTGGGATACAAGTCACTTCATCATTGTGACGATCATCTTATAGGAGAGTTAGATCCCATTATGGAGTGATAGGTCCTGCCAATTGAAATAATTTTCCATTCAGTTCAGTTTATTCCTATAGCACCAAGTCAAAACAGAAGTCGTCTCAGGACGCTCTACAAAAACGTTCACATACATAAAAAAAAAGTTGTTTATCGAAGGAAGCTGGCAGATTGCGTTGCATCTTCACTTTGTCGCAGTCTCCCATCCTGAGCAAGCACAAAGGCGACAGTGGAAAGGAAAAAAACAATTCCCTTTTAACAGGAAGAACCCTCCAGCAGAACCAGGCTCAGGATGAGTGGTCATCTGCGTCGGCAGGTTGGGTTTGAGAGGAACAGGAAGGAGAAACAAACAGAATGACAGGTCCAGGTTTCTATTGGAGAAAAGACAAATAAATGTGTGTTAAAGATATAAAAAATAACAAATACAAATAAATAGAGTAGAACAAGTAAAGAATAAAAAATATACATATAATAAAGGACCTAGAATTCCTGTCACCCACCATCTTTCATGCCAGAGATTCAGACTGAGATCATCTTATGTTGATAAATGAAAGTTAAGAGCACTTTGGTCACACAATCTTATAATCTTATATTGTATGTGGCTGAGTAGTTAGAGCAGTTGTCCTCCAGTGCAAGAGTTGGGGGTTCAGTTCCACACCTTCGCATGCTGATGTGTCCCTGGGCAAGACACTGAACCCCTCATTGCCTCCGATGTGTGTCCCATCGATGTATGAATGAGATAAAGCACTGATTAGTCTTTGTAAAGATATAATAGAGGGGAGGATATTAGTGCTGTGTGAATGGGTAAATGAGGGCACAGATTGTTGTGTAAAGCGCTTCGAGTGTCTTGATAAAATAGAAAAGTGCTATATAAGTACAGTCCATTTACCATTTCTTGATACAAACATTGGATCAATAGCTTGTGATCTGTTAGTGCCTGTGTAATATGTGCTGTGTGAGATGTCACAATACTGCAGGAGATTGTGCAAAACAGTTTTTAAGGTTTGGTCACAACTGCTATAAAATTGTCATTTCTCAAAATGACAATCTTACTCTGAAACTCTGGCATGAACGGAGATGTGTGATATGCATTCCTTCAAGTAATGCTGGACTTTTATTATTTTCTAAATGGTAAATGGATTGCACTTATATAGCACCTTTCTATCTTATCAAGACACTCAAAGCGCTCTACACTATAATCTGTGTCCTCATGTACCCATTCATACAGCACTCCACTAGATCTACACAAAGCTAATTGAACAAATTGTTTTAAAGAGACTAATCAGTGCTTTATCACATTCAGACACCGATGGGACACACATTGGAGGCAATGAGGGGTTCAGTGTCTTGCCCAGGGACACATCGACATGCGACTGCTGGTGGATTCGAACCCCCACTCTTGCATTGGAGGACGACTGCTCTAACCACTCAGCCATAACCGCCTCCTGTTGTTGTTCTGTCATTACCAACCTCAGTCTTGAAGATAAATGAAATGCAGATCTGACCTCCTAAAGAGACTACTTGTGTATTAATAGACAAAATGAACATGTGTATGCATTTTGTCTACAAAACACAACCATTTAGACAAAGATTCTTCACTTTAAACCTGATGTCCAATCAGAAACTAGTGCTCTGTTTAGTGATAAAACTGTGAATCTTTACATTTATACATTTTATGTGTTGTCTGTGACAAAACAAGCAGCTGCAAGTTTTAAATAAAAGCAAGAATGTCATGCACCTGAACTCAAACCGAGTAAATCTGGTTCTTGAATCAACCTCCTCTCTCTGCATCTGAATTTACACACAAAGAAAAGACGACTTCCTGTCTTACACAGCTCACCACAGATGGAGACATGAGCGTGCAACCGGACGCTGTGCTCGGTTTTGAGGACGGAAGTAGCACTTCTAAATCTGAACTGTTTTCGCACATGAAGAAGAACAGCAACATTAATGTGTCCATGACATACAGTGCATGCAAACAAAATGATGTCAGAAATGATGAGGCAATGCTTATGGCTTAGCTGCATTCGCTCAGCTCTTTGTGTTTTCAGCTTCGGTTGTCCTTAAGTTTATTAAACTGTCTGATTCTTAATAATTTTAGAGAAACACATTTGATATATTCATAATATTACTATAAATAATGCTTTTATATATTAGGAATATAAACTTTTTAATATTTTTCTTTATTATGTAGTGCAATGAAAACATGTTAAATTATAAAATAAAACATCTCCTTATACAAGAAGATTTTTTTTTACTCCTTTTGTAGTTTCGAAATAATCAAAATAAAAGCTTCCTGTGTGTTTTCAACATGGGCTTTATTTTATTACATTGTGCTACTATTAAAAAAACATATGTTTAAATGCATAGGTCGTTGTAAGATTTCACATAAATATCTGTATACAGTACCTCAAAGTAGAAAATTAGCTTCACAGTACAAGTACTTCACCTCTTTGACCAACAGAGGGCGGCAGATATGAAGGCGGTGGAGTTTTTAAGGGCAGAAATCCTGAGCTGGTTAAAATGACGTCACAGTCTCCTCCCACCCCACGAACTCATGTTAATCCCGATCCTACAGGACAAAGATCGTCTATGTTTAAAACCAAATTGAAACCACCAAACTGATAAACTTTACCAGCCCTTCAAAATGTTCTGTATGTACAGTAACTTGTGAGAAGTGGGTTAGTAAAACGAATGTTCTGTTAAAATTGATTCAAACAAATTAGCTCACACATATAAGCACATTTGTCTTGACACATATATGAGATTAACCTGCCTAAATAAAGGTTGAATGTATGAGAATCTCAATTTTATGCCTAGGATCCTTTTCCCACCATTTATTTTGTGTTAAAAACTGAAATTCAGTACAATTGCTTTGCTTCTGACAAAAGGATATACAGTATATATTACTACTTTACACAATTATAAATCATAATTACAAGACACTTTCTCATAATACTTGGCTGTCACGATTTCAAATAAAAAGTCCTAATGATGGTCGGATATAAACTACGTATTAAGTTATGAGTTATAAGTCATAAATATAACGTAGACTTTTTTTATTATTAAAGCTGTGGAAACGTGTTTTGATAAAGTCAAGTCAATGAGTTATAAAATAAGTTTTAACGAGAAGAAATTACTTCAATCATACAGTACAAAAACGCCCTAGGAAATAAGATCAACGTGAGCCCTCTTTCTATTTTAGCTCTGATCTTGCTCCCGTGCTTCACTCAACGGTCAAACGCCTCCATCCGGGCATCTGATTGGTCAACACTGACGTCAATCAGGAGATTATCCGCGCTGGAGTAGTCGGCGGGCGTTTAGCTAAACCGAGCGGTGGGAGAAACTAGTTTTAAACGCAAGGCAGGCGACGTCGCTGCTTCTTTTTTAAAAATTTATTTATTTTTCCGTCGGGGTTAGTGTTTTTCGCTACCGTCATCCTCCCTCGTGTGCGTTTGAGCCTGTCGGGTCAGGAATGGCTCAGTCGAGAGGACAGCAGCACCGGTTCTACCTGAACAAGTGGACACCTTTTATTTTCTGACCGCACTGACTGAGCTGTTGCTGTTTTGCCTCTTTGGGAAACGAGACTTAAAACAGAAAACTCAGGTTATGTAGGTAGACATTTCTCTTTAGAAACGCCCTGTTGTTGACATGCTCTAATATTTTTCACGAGCGGCTGCAGCGGCACCGTAGTAGCAGAAATAGGAAAACAGCAGCAGAGGCACCGGGAGTTTCCCCTCCTCCTCCTCCACCTCCTCCGCATCTCGTTTCTCCTCCTCTGAGCTGTTTGCACCGGGTTGTCCTGCCTTGTGAAGATGGGACTACCAGCTCTGGAGTTCAGCGACTGCTACCTGGACAGCCCGCAGTTCAGGGAGAGGCTGAAGTCTCACGAACTGGAGCTGGACAAAACCAACAAGTTCATCAAGGAGCTGATCAAAGACGGCAAGGCGCTCGTCCAGGCTCTGAAAGGTGAGCAAGGGTGGACAGGTGTGAAGAAACCTGGTGCTAGACTTTAGATTTAGGGCTTTTTTGCAGAATCAGGCGCCTGCAAGTGATTGCATGTGGAGGACAAAACGGAACAAGATGCTCTGACACATGACAAGAACAGTTTATTATAGATGTGGGTGATTTGTCCTCTCAGGCTGTCAGCACTTTTGTCCCTATCTGTTTTCATTTACAGGCTATTCAAAGATGAGTGCTGGCGTTTATGTGATAGTGCTGCAGCTTTATGATGATAAAATGTCCCATGTCCTTTAGGAAAGAGCTGTAAAAGATGTCCATGACTTTACACAGCTGCACATGTGAATGACTAAATGAAAGAATGTCTGGGCAAAGTGCTCTGACAGATGTGGATCACATTACTGAACTGTTGTTTTGTGTAACGGATGCAACTAAGGTGCTTTGCAAGCTATAGGTGAGGCGAAAAGAAGTGAGCGTCAATAGGAAAAGTGAATTTGAATGAAAGCAAATGCAAAGTTAACTGATGACCCATAGTCAGTCATGGCTTCTCTTATTGCTCAATGTAATATCAGTCAAGCAAACACTTCACACTTTTGCTTAAATAAACGTTTTACAACTCATTGGCACTATAGCTGATTTTCTTGGTCATAAAGAAAATCACATATTTTTTTAATTTTATATTCAGTAAAGTGCTTTCTGTTCCTGACTGAGGATCTGTTGTGATGGTACTAAATAGAAACATATTGTGCACAAGCTCATTATTAAATATCTGTGACATAAAGTGCTTTTTAGAAGACAAGATTGCTGCTCCAAATCTAATATAACCTGTCTGAGATATCTGAGACAAATCGACAGACCGGGGCCTCATCAGCAGTAATGAGAGCGTTGCTTTGGTCTGTCGTGATGAAGAAAAACCTGAGCTGAAAGGCAATGCTTTCAACTTACTGCTCCATCTATTTCCACCCTCATATATGATCATGGCTAAGAGAACAGGAAACAAGCGGATGAATTGAGCTTTTTTTTTTTTTCGTAGGGTGGCTGACCTCCCTCAACTTTAGAAATAGGGTAAGGAGCGCCGTCGTCCAGGGGCAGCACTGTAGAGCTGCTGCTCCTTCACATCAAAAGGAGTCAGTTTAGTAGTATGCCCCCAGGATGCTAATTGCAAAGGTTTTCCAGACACGTTCCACTCGGAGGGCACCACAGAGCAGACCCAGAACTTGTTGGAGGGATTATATATTGTATCTGGCCTGGGGACTCCTTGGGATCCCCTAGGTGTTGGGGAGAGACATATCTGGGTTGCCCTCCTGAACATCTTACTTCTGTGACTTGACCACATGCTGTAGAAGATGAATCAGTGGCGTAATTAGCTTTACACTCTAACTCTTCTAACTTATTTTGGGACAATATAATTAAACTTTATCTTTATCACAAGGGCTATAGTTTTTGAGTTAATCATGAGTTCGGGGCAGGCACACAAATGTAAGCCATTAAGCACCTAAAATATATTTTTTGTTATTCCATTTATGTGCAGATGTTCAGTGTTGGATTTCTGCTGCAAAGCTGGTTTAGATGTCACCATCTTGTCTGGGATAAAATATTTGTTTTGCTATTTGGGTAGCTTGTATAGTTTCACTTTGTCAGTCAGAGTCAGAGTTTCTTTATTTGTCATTTGCACCACATGTGGTACATGTGGTGGAACGAAATTGTGTACACAGGGTCCCAGTGACATCCAACATTACAATGTAAAAGAAAAACAGTAACAAGTAGGGATGCACGATATTGGATTTTTGGCCAATATGCCGATATGTTAAAGCTTATTTGGCCGATAACCCGATACCAATACCAATATTTTTTTCCCCTAGACCTTACAGAGACTACCTACATGCTATCTCTGCTGTGGAATTAAAATACTACATTATTCTGAATGGTCTTTGCCAAGTTGACCTGCTACTAAATGCAGATGCCAAAATGGGGGCTGAAAATGATGTAACACTACTTAAATATGTAATACAGTACTGTACTGTATATATAAAAAACAGCAACTTTTATATCGGTGAGTTATTTTCATGGAATGGTCAATATCCGATATTTTGATAATATCAGCTGATACCATGCCGATAATATTGTGCATTCCTAGTAATAAAATCTAAGACATGAACTAAGAAAACGTTAACTAAAAATATGCGAAGCACTAATAGTATATAAACATTAGGCTGTAAAGCAGCACGAACATGAGTCTGTGTGAGCAGATGAGTACGAATGAACACAGTAACATGAACTAGATCAGCAGTCTGTGAGTGTGTGTGTGTGTGTGTTTTGGTCAAAATGTGCAACTGGTGATGTACAGTAAATCGTTGCAGACATCACCACAGTGCCACAAGTGTGTTGCTCTGTGTTGTTATGTCTCAACTGTGCAGGATGCAGGTGCAAAACTGTAGCTGCGAATTTTGTCATCAAAATCGGGAAGTATTGACTAACAGTGGAGATAATTCGAATGTTAGTCATTTTTGAAATTTTCATTGTTTTGCAAGATTCTCTTACAGACTTTAGAAACACCATATTTAATTTTTAAATGATTAGTTAAAAAAATGCCTTTTCTTCAGACACATCTATGATTAAATCTGCAGAAGTTGCAAACAAACTGAAATATTTCACAGCATTGTGAAGTCCCATTTTGGGTTTTTAAGCCATCTTTCAAGAAAAGCTCCACACCAAATATGCAACAGAACATTAAATTAGAGTATAATGTGCAAGCTGAGTGAGGGAAATGGCACTTGACATACCAGTGATTCATTCAAGGTCATGTTTTTGTAAAAACTGTCAGAAGGCAAAACTGTAGCTCTGAATTACATTTGATCTGTTGCACAGCCTTGAAATTAGGGGCAAGTCTAAAGGCAAGAAGGCTGTGGGATGTCACAGTGAGATAGTACTGTATTGAGGAGTTGTTAGCGGAGCATCATTTTGTTCAGTGTCCAGCATGTGCTGTAATCTTGGAACAGTATTTTCTGCCCTACACATTTTGTTGTTACTGATTTTTATGCCTTTTTGTCAAGCTCGTGTAGTTCCAGAGTAACCAGATTATTCATAACCATCACAATGCTTTTAAAACTAAACACAGGTTTTGTTAAGACCAAAGTGGTGTCCAGAATACACTGGATTGACAGCTTCAGTGTTAAATCATCTGCAGTTCTGCCATCCTGGTTTGAATCATCACAGACAATGGAGTTCAGAACAAGAGGGATGTGCTCAACATCATGTAAAGTGGTTCTTTTCTTTAGAACTGGACAGAGTATGTAATGTTCTAATTTGAAATTTAAATAGCCATTTAAAAGAAACAAATCACTATTTTACACACTCCTCAAATCATTCAGTGACTGCCTCAATTGACAGTGTTTCTCTAAAGGTAAGACAACTTTTCAAGGTTTGTAATGTGTGAATCTCAGCAACAAGACAGGAGAGGCTGCAACACTGAATATTTTCCACAAGCGATGTTGACATAGAGATGTTGTCATAGCTAATAAGAGGAAGGTTCAAGGGAGGAGATGATATATAGTATTCAAACTCCTGCAGGCACTGCACTAGATGTTTACTAGAGATTTGAGGGCTCAGATGATTAATACACAAATCAAAACCTGACAGGAATACAACAATGATCTATTAAACCCTGCATCCTAACATTTACAGGAATTTACTTCAACACTTTCTATGACCCTCGTTGTCTAGGCCTTTATACACTGCCTAGCCCCCCCCCCCCAAAAAAAAAACAAGTCGCCAGACTCACCACCAAAAAATAGGTCACACACTAATATTTTGTTGGACCGCCTTTAGCTTTGATTACAGCACGCATTCACTGTGGCATTGTTTCGACAAGCTTCTGCAATGTCACATGATCTATTTCCATCCAGTGTTGCATTAATTTTTTGACAAGATCTTGCACTGATGACTAGGTACTAGGCATGATGGGTGCATCACTTCACCTGTCTCTCTTCTTACCCTGATGCTCCCATCACTCTGGAACAGGGTAAATCTAGACTCATCAGACCACATGACCGTCTTTCATTGTTCCAGAATCCAATCTTATGCTCCCTAGCAAATTTAAGCCTTTTTTCCCAGTTAGCCTCACTGCTTAGTAGTTTTCTTAAGGCGATAGCTGTTCAGTCCCAATCCCACGAGTTCCCTTCACATTGTGCATGTGGAAATGCTCTTACTTTCACTATTAAACATAGCCCTGAGTGCCACTGTTGTTTTTATATGATTTGATTTCACCAAATGTTTAAGTGATCGCCGATCACAATCATTCAGGATTTTTTTCCGGCCACATTTCTTCCTCAAAGATGATGGGTCCCCACTATTCTTCCACTTTTTAATAATGTGTTGGACAGTTCTTAACCCAATTTTAATAGTTTCTGCAATCTCCTTAGATGTTTTCTTTGCTTGATGCCAATGATTTGACCCTTCTCAAACAGATTGACATCTTTTCCACAACCACACGATGTGTCTTTCGAAATAAGAAGCAACTCATCACACCAGTTGGGGTTAAATAACTTGTTGCCAGCTGAAAGATAATTGCCCATGCTCTAATTATCCAATAGGAGGCTCATACCTAGTCGCTTAGTTAAATCCAGGTGGCAACTTTTTTTTTGTCCAGGCAGTGTATATATGGAAAAAGTGTCTCAGGCCTGGTTCAAAAGTGTTTTGTAAATGGGGCTAAAACATTTTTTATGACATCAAGATTCTCTTTTCCTAGCAAAAATCTTCAGGGGACGAGCAAAGGGCTTTGCAAAAATAGCTTAGGAAAGTCTCAAAGAGCCCAAGGTTTTAAACTAGACTTCACATTTCCCAGAGACTGATCTGATAGGACTTAAGCGTTAATCCAATTTTCTTCTAGGTAATTTATTTGCCATGCAGTTTAAATCCAGACAGAATGAATCCTGGAAAGTCACTGACAGTGTTGCCTTCCTGTCAAGCTGAACTTTTGACTTCGAGTGATCATCAACTGCATACCTCTTTTCTATCTTTTGTGGTCCATCTTCACCTCCTCTGCCATTATTCCATAAAAATAGTATCACATGTGGGAACCCCCTAACATTTGTTTGTTTTTTTAGCAATAAAAGATGCTGGTTGGCTTTTCTTCCAAGTTTGTAGGTGTGGATTTATGGAACAATTGTTGCTCTGTCTGTTAAACACGTCAGTGAATTGTTGTATTGTATTTTTGGTCCAACAGTTAATAGCATTTAGACGTCTTGCTTCTACATACGCCGTATGTTCTGACACTCATAAGTGTGACTTTTCAAATAGAAAATAGTTTTGCACGTACATCACCAGCACTTCATATTTATAGTTTTGTTGGTGTTAAATCGATTTATATGCAGCAACTACAGATGTAACATCTGTAAACCAGCAGCTGTAAGAACACAGTCTGTTTGGCCAAAATCATTTAGAGACACAGTTTCCTTTTAATAGATATCCTTGAAACAATCTTAAGACTGAATGTATTTGCAGACAAACATTTGCGCACACAAACACATTCAGAAGTGTGTTTGTTGGCCAGATGTCATTTAAGGGCAGAGCTAGCTTGTTATTATAGAAGCTGTAAAAGTGTTTGGTTCTCTGCTCCACCTCGAACATGACATGGTCTAATCAGCCAAACAAACCCTAATTACTGGCCTCGAATTTACTGCTGCTATACGAGAATCATGACATGCATTTATATGATTTATATGACAGCAGCACATGATGTCGCCATATTTGCGGCTTAATGAGCGTCAAAACATTTGTTCAAAAGTTCATGATGCCTGATTTTGTTTTTGATGTTTTCAGTGATTCTTTTCATTAATTTTTTACTATTAACAACTTTATTATTAATTGTGTTGTAACTCACCGTTGTGCACAATACCTCAGGGATAAGGTACCATTGTAAACAATCTTCAAAATTTTTGTAAGCTGTTATGTAGATTGCACTATAGAGTTCCAGCATTTTCAAAATGTAAGATAATTTTAATTAAATATGTTGAGAAACTTCTCACTTGGATTTTTTCTAATTTATAGAAAAGCAGATGTTTTTTTAAATAATCATCAGTGATTTATGAGTGATTTTATTTATTTAAATTAATCTCTTGTAACAACAGTGCACAAAACAATGCCAAATTGGTAAAGTTACTACACAATATGATATATTGTCTTAAAATATAAACAGTATCACATCTTATGTCTCCTAAAATATTGTACAAAACTGTCCAGTCGGTCTGAGTCATGTGTAAAATATGAACTTCAAGTGTTTACACAATTTATCCTTGACTTAAGTTTGAAATGTTTAACACAAGTCATCTTCCCAGTAAATTCATTTCAGTCCAGTTTATTTATGCAGCACAACTAAAGTTATCTCCTGGCATTTCTGTTGTATTTTTTTACAGACCAAAGTAATTAAGTTCAATTTAAATCAAATTATATACAGCCCAGTTCAGTCCAAATATACTGTATTTTAATGCAAAACAGTTAGATCCAGTCACATCCAAGTTGAATAAACTCTATCACATGTTTGAGGTGAAGGCATGATATTGGGTAGGATTTTATAAATATAGGAAAAAGCAGATTAGGGTGCATCTGCAATGTAGTGTTTCCTGCTCAGGTTTTCTGAAGGTTTGAATCTAATCCAATTAAGAGTAGTGTAAGTTAATGTAAACCCAATTATTTAACAAACATGATACACTTTTATGCACACTTTAAGTGTATTATAGTATGAGAATGTATGTTTGGGGTTTTACCTATTGAAAGTTGGTTATTCCCACAATCAGATGCAAGATTAACATGTCCAGAGAACGTGTTTCTGCTGTGTCTGCGTCATCTGTACTGAGGCTGAAGTAATGGTGGATGGATTATCACAAAATTAATTTATTTTACATTTCATTTTAATTAAATTTAAGTAAATAATTTTTAATTGTTTGTCATTCATGACATTTTATGTTGTTCATCTACAATTAAACCATAGACTTTGCAGTAGGCGTCATGGTGGCACAGTTGGTGGAACTGTCTTCTCTAAGCAAAGAGGTTGCCGGATGTAATCTTGGCCGGGATCTTTCTTTTGCATTTGTGGGTTTTCTTTGGATACTCCAGTTTCCTCCCACAGATCACAAACATGCATGTTAGACTGATTAGTAACTCCAAACTGTCCATAGGTGTGAATAAGAGAATTAATTGTTGTCTCATTTGTCTCTATGTGCCCTTGTGATGGACTGGAGAACTGTCCATGGTGTCCCGCCTCTCGCACAGTGATAGCTGGACATGGGCACCAGCGAACCCTGCAACCCCTAAAAGGAAGACGTGGGTAAAGATAATGGATGGATGGATGGATGGATGGATGGTATATTAGACTAATTGGTAACTAATTTGTCCCTAGATGTGAGTGAAAGTGTGAATGGTCAGTTGTCCCATTTGTCTCTGTGTGGCCTTGTGATAGACTTGTGGCCTGTCCAGAGTGTACTCTGCCTTTTGAACAGTGACTGCTGGATATGGGCACCAGCCACCCTGAAAGGAAGCAGCTGGTAAAGATAATGGATGGAACTTTGCAGTAGTAAATACCATTGTTTTAAGGGCTTGGACTTCAACAGAATGCCTGTCTGTGGTTTAATTTGGACAAACAACATTTTAATGACTTTATATTTTTGTCTTAACAGTCAGATCAGGTATAGCTAACAAACAGTACTGGAATTTGGGATACAGTTATTTAAAAGTATAATTTATTGGATTTTGTAGAACAGCCTCAAGCTAATTATGTCTTCTTTATGAAATTGACCTGGCTATTCTGAAAGACTGCCTGGCCTAATTTGTGTATAGTACATGAGAGGCTTGATCCTTAAATCTTGCACATTGTCCAGGCATGTGCACTGTGTGCTTGGTACTGGTTTTAAAAACAGCCCTCCACCCATTAGCAACATCTTGATAATAGTCTTGTCTTCAACCGTTTACTTTAACTTCAAAATGAACCTTTAAGGGCTCTTGGGAACCTCACAAACAAAACTATGGGCTAACTGAGGGCTTCTTTGTACATGTCTGTGAGAAGGAGAGGTGGAAATTCCCTGTGACGTTCAGCTACTCTGGATATCTCTTTTGGTTTTCCCTCTTTATACCTTCTGTTTTTGTTCTGTAGCCACCCACAGTGCTGTTGGCGAGTATCAAGAAAGGCAATAGCAGTTATTTAGTGGCTCAGCTGTCAACTGTGCTGATAGATGAGGGTCATACAGAACCCAAAACACACAAAACACCATAACTAATTACCACGTATGGCTGGAGTAAGCCCTCTTTTTGAACATCAAATGGCAAAATGAAAACAGTGTCTCTCTATACGATAAAATTTTTCACAATAAAGGCTCAAAGCTAACCTTTTTTTTTTGTCTATAAAGGATGTCAGAATATACATTTAGTTTCCAGATCATTTGGAAAGGGAGAGAAACATGAACTGCGGACAGAGAATTGAGTTAATGTCATCCAGTCTGAATGCATTCCTCTGCATGTCTCTCACTGGACATGGGTGTTGGTCTTCTTTGCCTTTTTGTACATGTTCATCATTTTGCTTCAGATGTGCGCAGATTATCTTTTCCGCTAGTTGCATTTTTTTTAACAATATTTTCTGTTGTCTGAGATATCATTGTAAGCTTGAGCGCCATGAACATACGTATGGGTGTGTTGCTGCTGCAGTGCTGCACCGTGGGGGTTGGGATTTCTTCTCTAGTTGATATGTAGGATGAAGGAGTGGGAAATTAGGGCATGACTTAGCTCAGCTCTTCTGCTATTGTTGCCTCGCTTTGTCTACAATAGACTTTTAGATACACATTCTCACAGACACACCCTGCATGGATTCTCAGACTGGGTCAAAATGAATGTGCCCATTAAAGCATACAACATGCAGAATTTAGATAAATCACATTTTATTTGTGTACTTGATTATTTGTTGCAGAATATTGGATATTTCTTTAGGATGATGCTATTCAGCTTAAGCAACTTGGAAGTTTTATACTTTAATTGTAATTTAGCCAAAAATTATGATTGTTTAAATTTTTTAATGACAAAAGATTTCCTTAAGCATTTGGGTTAAATTAATTTCAGTCCAAACAACAATCCATAAACCAATTATTCATTTGTACATGATCATGATGGTACAAAATGCATAGATGGAGCAAATCCTCACATATATTAACTTCCAGATATTTGGCATTTTTGAATGGAACATACTTATTAATAAGATTAAATCAGTTTTTACAGTTTAATTCTATTCCCAAAACATGAAAAATCTAGCTATAAGCATACGTTCTACCACTTTATTATTTTTTTATCTTTGACATTTTCTATGACATTTCACTGGAATCAATCTCAGTTATTTATTCTTTTCAGCTCTCCTTTACAATGTGCCAGGGAATACATACAAGGTCATCAAATGCATAAATATTTGTAGCAGATACATAATGTGTTTGCAAGGATAAAAAACTGATTAAATACAAAATAATTGCTCCAGATCTTCAGCCAACGTCATTTACAGATACTTTGACATGGACTATCTGATATCACTGAGGTTGATAAATATTTTAACAGAGAGACATATTGGTTACTTTCTGCAGTGACTCAACATTTCAGTGTTTTGTTATTTATTCCATGATAAAATGGAGTCTTCATGCATATACAGTTGTGCTTAAAAGTTTGTGAACCCTTTAGAATTTTCTATATTTACATAAACATGACCTAAAAATCATCAGATTTTCACACAAGTCATAAAAGTAGATAAAGAGAACACAGTTCAACAAATGAGATAAAACTATTGTACTTGGTTCTTTATATATTGAGGAAAATGATCCAATATTACATATTTGTGAGTGGCAAAAATATGTGAACCTTTGCTTTCGGTATCCCCCCCCCACACACACACACACACGCATGCATCAATAACTGCAACTATTCGTTTCGGTAACTGTTGAACCTGCACATTGGCTTGGAGGAAATTTAGCCCATTCCTCTGTACAGAACAGCTTCAACTTTGAGATGTTTGTGGGTTTCCTCACATTAACTTCTCACTTCAGGTCTTTCCACAACATTTGGATTGGATTAAGGTCAGGACTTTGACTTGGCCATTGCAAAACGTGAACTTTATTCTTGAACCATTCTTTGGTAGAACGACTGCTGGTGGACTCATGAACATTAACATTAGCCAATGTGAGAGAGGCCTTCAGTTGATTAGAAGTTACCCTGGGGTCCTTTGTGACCTCCTCGACTATTATATATTATATTGCTCTTGGGAGTGATCTTTGTTGGTTGACCACTCCAGGTCAACCCTTTGTACACAATCTGTCTGACTGTGGTTGGTGGAGTCCAAACTCTTTAGAGATGGTTTTGTAACTTTTGTCTACCTAATGACCATCAACAACTCTTTTTCTGAGGGTCTCAGAAATCGTTGTTCATATCATGGTAGCCTTCCACAAATGTGTTGTGAAGAGCAGACTTTGATAAATCCCCATTCTTCAAATCAAACGGAGTGCCCATTCACACCTGATTGACATCACATTGAATGAAAACACCTGACTAATTTCATTTTCAAACTTTTAGGACTGGTGTGAAAATCTGACAATGTTTTAGGTCATATTTATGTAGAAATATAGACAATTCTAAAAGATTCTCAAACTTTCAAGCATCACCGTATGGATGTGAAGACATATTGCTTACTGCTCATGTGTTATCCCTAAAAGCAATTTAGGTGTTTACACCTGTAGGTAATGTAACAGTATGGGTATGGTGACTTTTTAAACACAAACTAAAAATAGATACAGGTATGTGTCATACAAGGAAATGAAACGGGAACAGCAAGAAAAGAAACAAGCTAGTTTTTCTTAAGACATAGTTTAAAGTACACACAAGTTGTTGATTGCTCATTACAATAATAGTACCGTACTCAAGACAACACGCCAATATAAAAAAAGCAAGGGATTCACTCATGAAGAGGACTTTGTTGAACTGCATGTGTTGTAGCACCACCATCACAAACCTTTTATTGAAATACTCAAAGTAAGCTGGATGCAAAATCTAATAGCAGCAGTGTCTTCTTTATTCAGTATGTCTTCAGTATTAAGAACTTATCGGGGGACTTTTTATGTGCTTCTGCTAAACTCCAAAGTTAAAACTTGTTTTAAATGAACCATTTTTACTTTCAGATTCTTGCATTCTTGCCTAATGAAAACCAACTTGTCAAGAGTCTTCTCGACTGCAAATTTCAAAGGGTAATTCAACTGAACTGGTTACACATTAATCAGATCCTATTACATGCTATAAAACTTATAAACCACTTGGAATTGAGCAGGAAACAAAGTGGGAACCTGAACTCTGAGGAATGCTTGCTTACTTTCTGCACACTGCTACCTGATTGTGGCTGTTTGGCCATAAAACAGACAGCTGTGGGTTTCACAGCTGTAAATAAAATGTTCTACTGCAGGTGGTTATGGGAGCAAATAACCTATTGCAGCTATTATAACAGCAGATGGAGAGCAGGAAACTTTGTACCTTGAATTAAACCTTACCTTCTTATTTAATAGTTAGTTTCCTTCTCAACTGATTCTCTTACAAATCTCTGGTCTTTTAGAACGAGTCAAATGTTCCACAATACATTTGCATCTTATATTGTTGTTATTTTTGCAAGTATAGTGTGGCTAGTAGGGAAACCACATTTGCAAGGGAGTCTCCTAAATGTTCTGCATCATTTGCAATAATAGCCTCAAGTGAGTCGCAGATAAATTCAGTCATGTCACTTAATTTTAAACTTGTTAAACAAATTTGTGCAACAGATTTTCTCTAAAGGAGCTCAGAGTAACTGTGAATGTCTCAATTCTGTCTCAAAACCCATATGTATTTTGCTGTTTGTCTCCAAATTGTCTCAACAGCATTGGGGCTGTAGTTTGACTCCTGCATGGGAGTGGTCCTGGAGTAGAAAACCTTGAAAGCTAATATCCAGGTCTAAAAATCACACCAATGGTACATAAAAAAGTTATTTAAAATAGTCCAAATCTTTATTTTAGAAGTGTACCCCAGCTGATTAAATCATAATTGTGGGGGTGGCTGTCAAGGTGGGTACAAATTAGCAAGCCTAGGTGGGTACGATGTGGGCAGAGGTTGACAATAAAATGGTGTGCGTGAGCAGGGATGGAGTTTTGCAAGCTCTGCTCATGAAAATAGGCCATGATGTTCAAAAACTGGCTCTTCCAATCTTCATTAATGTTTTGGAAAAATGTTCAGGATTCACCATAAGCCATTTTTACACTGTTTGAGTGTACCTTGTGCACATTTTGCCATCTGCTAATGATGCTATACATATTTTTAGTTTGTTTGGTTTTATTATGCGACCAGCTAATGGAAATTAGCTCAACGTATATATTACAGTTCAAGGTCTGCCTGAAGTGGCTGGACAGTTAGAAGAAAACAGCTGCTCTTTCCCCACTTTACCCTGCAGTGCTGAGCTGTCAGACTGAAATTCAAACCGTGTGATAATGAGCTAAAAACCTACAGCCGGCGGTGTTGCAAAGGTGCGTCTCTTAGTGCCTACCCTCAACAGACACCTTAGGCTACTTCAGAAATTGCTGTCCAGACTTGTAAAAGTGGTCATGTTTTGCACAAAAATTGATTCTCTTTTATTTTCATATTTTACCTGGAGTCTCTGCAGAGGTGCAACAAGTCACACCTTTCTTCTTACCTCCACAAAAGTCTGCAATAAAACTTAAAAAAAAAAAAAAAAAAAAAAAAAAAAAAAGGATTTTCTTTAATCCAAGCAAAATGACATGTGTACAGTGCAGGCACGCATGTAATACACAAAGACATGCTGACACATGTTATTGATAAAATAGCTATTTTCCCCTCCACATCAAAGCTCTTAGAACAGAACAAAAGGCGAGGAGACAGAGGCAGGAGAGCGAATCAGAATCAGGCATGGTGTTTTAGGAAACAGAGTCTGGAGGTTGTAAGGTGAAAGCTGGGTGTTATTGTATGCGGGGGAAATACTTTCTTTAACGAAGGAAAGAACAAACCCTCAATTTTTTTAAGAAGAACAAAACAGTAGTTTCAGTTCAAATCGTCTTTCCGTTCATTTCCCCACAAAGTTTACCAACGATGTCCAGCTTTTTGAAACTAATACAAAGTCCACTTTTAACTGACGCGTTTTGCTTGCTTCATTTTAAACCTTTAACCACGTCATGTTTTCAGTTCTACATTTTCCACAGCAGCACTTGCAGCAAACCAGAGTTCAACTTAAGTACAGAAAATATAGTCGAAAATGTCACGTCTTTTTGTTGTAATGTTTTGATTACTGTTGCTGTCATTCTTGAATTGCTGAAGAAAACAAGTTTCGGCGTGTTCCACTGAGCAGGTTCTACAGCGGTGAGGCGCAGTTAGCATCATTACTTCACAACTGGAAGCTTTTTGATTCAGATTGATCCAGTTTCAGCCTCTTCCTGCTGCTCTAACCCTCCTCTCTTCAATGTTCATTATTTGGTTTGTAGAACTTGTTGAGTGAGTTCGTGACTAAAACAACAAACGTTTGCAAAAATGTGCACGACTCATTTTTAGCACGAGGAAATAAAATGCACATTTGAGTCACCACCAGAAGCTTGGTCTAATGCTCGGTGCAATCTGACGTGCAGTTTAGTGGTTGTTAGGTGTAACCAACATCTGATTGGTTAAAACCCACATAACTGAATTTGGAAGTATACGGCAGCTTGAAGAAGACTCGGAACCTTTTAGAACTTTAAAATAAATGAAACTAAACAAGGACAAAATGTTCATTTAACTCTCACAAGCGGAAACAAATGTCCCGACAGATTTGACCTCAGAAGGCCATGAGATTACATTTTATTCTTAAAATCACTGCAGTTATGCTTTGATACGTTTTCTAATTGAGATAGCAGTGTACAAAAATTCTCTAAGTAAAGTCGTGAACCTTCTCTTTTCTTTTTCCTCAGGCAGGATGGAAGATTCTTTTAAAAAATACTCTTGGCATTATAAACTGATTTAATGTACTTCATGAAATATTTTTTCATGAATTACATGAGTTAACCAATATTTTTTTAATTATATTTTGTATCTAATTTAGATCATGTGAGGAATTATAGGTCTGAAAACTGATCTTTATGCGCATAATGTGTAGATACATATGAAGTTTTTTTTTCATGGAAGGCTCATCATCACTGTTTAAACCAGTTTTATGTTGTTATCGTATAAAAGTGGTGAAAAACATGCTCAGTTTTGGCCAGAGTTGCATTCAGACTTGTCAAGACAAATATGTTCCTCTCTACATTTGTCTTCTCTATTGCTTTTTTAATTTTTTTTTATTTATCATGGTTCCCAATTTTTTTTTCTGAGCAGGTGTTGCACTCAATGTGCACAAAACATTTTTTTTTTTTTTGCATACACTAAGCACAACCTCCATCTCAACCTAGCTTCTTCTTTTTCTTTTTATAGCTCTTCTCAAAATACCCATTATAATTCGTCTTCCCTCTAGCGTCTCTCCGTTTCATTGTCTCTTGTATTTCATTCAAGTATGAAACGTGCTTGCAGAGAAACCTGAGTTGACTATTATTGGAAATGGTGCAGTGGATGAGGAAAAGCACACACGTTAAATGAAGTGCAGGAGGCCAGAAACCGCTCTTTCAATCTCATAGTTTACATTAATTTTCTAGTACAGCAGTCACAACCACGTGCCATTCCAGACTCAACAATGTTTTTGCCAGAAGTTGTTATTTTTATAAGAATGAGACATAAGGGAACTCATGCTACGATGAAGCATCAGTCTGAACTGAGTGTAATGTTCTAATTGAGAAAACCACTAGCAGGTGGTACATTATTTGTGAGTAACATATTTAATTCTGAGAATATTGAGACATATTTTAAAACGGAACAGTCCAGAGTATACTCATATTTTATCTTGTTTTCTCACCCAATGCACCTGCACTAATTCACAAACAAAGTGTGTGAGTGAGCTAGCAGGTGGACTTCATTTGGATTCAGTTTCCAAACGTGGAGTATTTTGAGGCTTGGACCCTGGGATCCTGCTCCTGCCTTTGATTTCAAGTACAGTAGTTGGGGTCCACTGTCCAGGAAAATGGAGAGTGTGGTAAAGAGGTGAACAAGTGAGTCCTGTCAGGATGGAGTGGATAGAGACACGTTTCAGGAGTGATTTGTGACTAAACAATGTCAGCAAAGGTCAAAGGAAAAGTTTACAAGACAGTGATGAGACCAGCTATGTTTTATGGTCTGGAGACAGTGGCATTGACAAAAAAGACAGGAGAAAGAACTGGAAGTGGCAGAAATGAAGATGCTGAGGTTCGCCTTAGGCGTGACAAGAATGGAAAAGTTTAGGAATGAGATCATCAGAGGTACAGCACAGGTTGAACAACTGGGAGATAAAGTTAGAGAGGCCAGACTGAGATGGTTTGGACATGTCCAGAGGAGGGACAGTGGGTATATTGGTAGAAGGATGTTAGAAATGCAGCTGCCAGGAAAAAGACAAAGAGGGAGGCCAAAGAGAAGATATATGGATGCAGTTAGAGAGGACATGGAGGTAGTTGGAGTGAGGACAGAGGATGCAGTGGACAGAATGAGATGAAGGATCATGACTCGCTGTGACAACTCCTGAAAATGGAAAAGCCGAAAGAAGAAGAAGAATCTGAAGAAAACAGTAAATAAAGAAATGTAGCAAAGGTATGGTGTGTACATACGCTGACTCAGCATCTGTTTAGAGCTCTGTTTGGTGGTGAAAGGAAGTTTGCTTTCTAGCAGGCTAGTTGAGAGATTTTGCAACAGGGAAATGTTTTATCTTTTAGTTTTCCGGAATAGTTTCACAATTTCATTATGATTTTTAGCCACTGTGACCCAGTTTGCTTGCGTGTGACATGTGACTCTGCCCAGGACAACCCAAACAAACCACAGTCGACTGGCGCTGTGAGCTAGGGAGTGTGCGTTTGTGTGTTTAACAGTGTGCATGTCCGTGTTCAGCTGGTGTCTGTTTTTGCCCTGCTTGCTCCAAAAATAGCCCCCCTGCTAAGAATATTTAATCCCAGGTTACTGCTCTTTCCTTCTGGGCTTACCCTCTGTCACACCCTCATATATTTGATGTACACTCATTTACACATCATCATGCTGTGGGGTGAAGGGGTGAGGGTCTCCTGTGTAAAGCCGTCCAAAACTCCTAGGTTTACAAGGGTTAATCTGTTAAACGTGTTGTTTTACTCTGTCAGTGACTTGAAAATTGCTATAGATTCCAGAGCTATTGTACATTTCTTTTAAATAGTTTTTCAACATTACAGCCTGGATGGATCACACCCTGCACAGTCAGACAGTGGACACTAATAACACTGAAGGTCATAAGGTCAGGATTATTACTGAAAATGCTAAAGGTTTATGGTGGTGTGTGGGGAAGAGGATTGAGTTCATCAGGCAGGGATTTAGCCATCTCCACAAGAAACTACAGCACACAGACAGTTTGGGGTTCTGCTAGTAGCAGATGGGAGGAGCCCCCGCCCCCCAAATCAAAGGATTAGTAGCGTTTTTTTTCTTTCTTTCAAATTAAATGTGCAGGTGGCATGGTAGCTCAGTTGTAGAGCTGTTGTCTCAGCGAGAAGGTTGCTGGATCGAATCCTGGCTGGGGACTCTGGGTGAAGTTTGCAACAAACCAAAAACATGCATGTCACTGTAGGTCAATTGACAACTCTAAATTGTCCCTAGGTGTGAGTGAGCGAGTGAATGGTTGTTTGTCTCATTTATCTCTCTATGTCCCTGTGATGGACTTGAAACTTGTCCAGGTTGTCCCCTGCCTCTTGCACAGTGACAGTTGAATATGGACATCAGTGACCCCCACGACACAAAGGGGAAATAGAGAGTAAAGATGGATGGATGTTCATGAATTCAGTTTTTTACACTATCTTTTGAGCATACATGCATAATTTTATTTATGTTAAGTAAACATGATGGAAAAATTGCAAACATTAAAATTAAGTTACTGTCAGTAAAGTTAAAAACACAAGGAATTATAGTTTAAAGAAAATACACATTTTTAAAGCTTTATTCATTTATTTTTATGCACACATTTTTTTAAATAGAGTAGTCCCTCGCTATTTTGCGGTTCGTTTATAGCAGACTCACTCAATCACGGTTTTTCAAAATAAGAATGGCCATCACACACAATTGGCTGATTGATGGATAAGCTGCACGGTCGGCATGGGATTTTTATTTAAAATAAATTAACTAGCACCTTTGTGTAGCCCATGCTGCAGTATAAACTTCCTGCTGCAGCTGATCAGCTGTTTTCTGTGCAGAGCATATAAGTGGGCGTGGCCAAGAGCACTTGCAGGTGGTTGAGAGCAGTGGAGGCAGAGAGCTGAAATCATGACATTCTGTGCTCTTTTAGAGCATTTAGAGTTTAGAAACATTGTTTAGAATATTTCAAGCGTGTGGGAAGGATTTGAAACGCCTTTATATACCGTATATATCTATATATTCAGCTTATTTAAAAAGTTTTAATTTTATATGAGACGATAAACTTGTGATGAATGATGAGACTTCATGTCTTTTTCTCTTATGGCAGAGTTTGAGATCAGTCCAAGGTTTGACCTAAAGCTTGAAGCTGTGATTATGGACATATTTGTGTGTTTTTACTTCAGTTAGAAACATGTTGCTTTTTTAAATTAATGTTTAATGTTCTGAAACAAATATTTTCTCAATAAATTCACAGAACATAATTTATGTTTATAGAAATGCTGTTTCTTTAAACAAAAACACTGAATTAACTGGCTTTTTTGGCTTTTTCAAATTGTTGTGGCTTTATCAATTGTTTTCTCCACTTGGCCTATCATGAGATTACTCTTTTGTTGGAAATGTTCAAGGCTGTTTCTGACTTGCAGTTTAAAAGCAAGGTCAAATAATATTCATTCAGCTAAATGTTTTCTCTTTGTTGTGCACTCAGCGCCTGGTTGTTTGAGCCATTATACTGTAGATAATTGAGCTGAGTAAGCATAGCTCTCCAATAGTGCATTTGCTAGTAATAATAGCATTTTATTAATGTATTCCTTGTTTGCCTATATTATTCCAGTGATCAAATATTAGAAATTTAATTCATGCTTGTAACAAGCTGTTTAATATAATTTTTCTTTGTGAAATAATGATAATTAAACACCCTTACAATTGTTATTAGGCATATTTGGGGAGTAAAAAAAAAAAAAAACAAAGTTCTTGACTGATATTTTTTAATGATCTTCTCCCATATGGTTGCTTTCTATTAAAACAAAGCAACGTTTCATCTTGAACATATGGACAGTTAATACTTTTTCTAGATTTTTTTTCCACAATGGAAAAAGTTAATTATGCAGTAAGTAATGCATTAAACCTTTAATAAAATCATCCTTTTAAATTAAATATGACATTTAAAGGCTCTGAGTTCAACTCAAGAACTGACCACAGGATTCCTGTGGAGGTATCACATGGTGATAAAAACAAATTTTCTGGCCCATGGCTGAAGCAGCTAAACCACGATAATGTAAATCTCATTTGTCTTCTTGTACAATGAGGGTCATATAACATCAGCTTCCCTTTCAGTGTTAACAGACCATCACAAATTGAAACTTTTATGTGATCTCCAGCTGTTTGGAGTTTTTCCCCGAATAAAAAGACAACAAACCAGTCCTTTTTATGTCTTATTTGTAGATTGTCCAGTTCTGTTACTGTCTGATGCAGATATTTCAGTTTGAAACATTTAAATTCAATTTTCATCTCAAGTTGATTTTAGAAAAACAGTAGTTTCTGTACAGTAAGCCTCTACAGCATATGTCAAACTCAAGGCCCGGGGGCCAAATGTGGCCCTTGTTGGCATCTTATCTGGCCCCCAAGATGATATGTGAAATATAAAAAAAACCTTCCATCTCAATTCATTTCAGTAATTTTTTATTAAGATGCTGAAAGCACAACAGAGAACATCAAATAAGACCATTGAAACTTTTGTTGAGGAACCTGTGACCAAGAGACGTCAAGTCAAGTCGCCTTTATGTATAGATGTGAGTTAATGTAGATTCTGAAATTGGCCCTTAGTTTGAAAAAGGTTTTAATTTTGGCCCCCTTGTGTAAGGGAGTCTGACACCCCTGCTCTATAGCCTCTATCTTCACTGAATTTTATTCGGATAACTGTACATTTTTACAACTGTACACAAGTTCATCTGCTTCTGATCAGAATCACAAAGATCACACTTCATTTTATGAAAGCTGCAATGTTAAACTCCAAGGACAAAACAAGAAAGGTGCATGTGTGCAAATAGTTTGTTCAAGTTCAAGGTTCTTTATTGTCATTCGCATCACATGTGGTACATGAGGTGGAATGAAATTGTGCACTCAAGGTCCCAGTTACACCCAAAAATATCAAAAATAAAGTAGAAAAAGAAACAGTATACAGGTAGTCCTCGATTTAAAGCGGACTTGGTTTACGGCGTTTCGCATATACGACCGTCGCCCTCCCAGTGACGTCATCACCCCTCGCAGACTTTTTTTTGCAGCATTTTATGTTTTTTCGTTTTTTTTTTTTTTTTAGGGTATTTTGTTAGCTAACTGCTTGGAAACACATTAAAACACATTTAGAAAC
>JARVLU010000324.1:11679756-11697697 GCA_031762415.1 Simpsonichthys santanae
CCTACCTACCTACCTACCTACCTACCTACCTACCTCCCTACCTACCTACCTACCTACCTACCTACCTACCTCCCTCCCTACCTCCCTACCTCCCTCCCTCCCCCTACTCCTATCACCTTTTTTCTCTTTTACCACTTCTCCCACTTTGCTAGCTTTATTTTCTTCTTTGTTTTTTCATCCCCTTGTCCATTGCATCTTAAACAAACCCAAAGCAAATTCTAATAAAGTTTTACAGTATTTATATATAAAGTGGAGCATTAAGGCCAGCCATAATGCTCTGCTTATGAAAGTAAATCTGTTGTGTATCACCTCGACACTCAGACAATAATTCTGAGTGCCACAATGCTGAACAGGACAAGAGGGGAAAAATAAATAAATAAATAAATAAATAAAAAGGTTGAATGAATGGTCAGTGCTCTAGAAAAGGTAAAGCTGGTTTTGTATGACCACCATCTTTCTCCACTTCAGTCTTCATAGTCCTTAGCAAAACAAATCCTGTTTTGTTTAAATTAACACCAGTACAAAGTGTTTATTTCAATACAGAGCCTAGAGAGGACCATTTCACCAAAAGTACTATTTATTTTCCCAATGGGAAGTTACCTTTATCTTTTAAAATAAAGAGATGATGTCTGCCAAATGACTGCATGTGTCATACATTGCTAAGATGTTTCTAAAGGTTCATTTTTATCTATAAAACCTTATAATTTCCTACACATCATTAACAGAGCTTTATTGTTTGACAATGTGGTTTTAAAAGGGCCACAGATGGAAAGGTGGCAAGTTTGTAAAGAGTTCTTGCTTTGCATAAAGACAGTACTGCAGGTTTTTATAGTAAGCCCATCCAATCAGCTTCTTTTTGTCTTGAGTAGTCCTTTGTAGAGACTGCTGTAATTCTCTGCCAGCTAATGACCGCTATTTGCCAGATTAAAAATTTGACTCATTTGATCTCGCACTGAATGACACAAGCTCATGCATGATGATGTATTGCCATCACTTCAATTTGTTGTATATATATATATGTATATATATATATATATATATATATATATATATAAAGATTAGTATACTGTAGTTTAAATTTAAGCACCTTTTACTTAAAAAATTGCTTTCGGTTACAGTTCGGACTGTAATTTCTATACAGTATTTTGTATTTATATTCCTATAATTTTTTAAGACCATGAGCTCTCAACATTATGATTACTGAGTGCCTGTTTAATGATTAAGTATATAATTCAGTACCACAAAAGAAACGTAATAAAGAACAATTTCCAACGCTTGTTACTTTAATGTGCATTACTCTTTATGGAAAAGTACCACCTTGCTTTGCTTTGCAGATTGAAAGCTTTGAAAAGCCCAGACTATTGTGTATTTATGTCATGAGATGGTCCCTCTTAACATTTGCACCCATCACACAAAGAGTTAGAGTACTTTAATTATTTTATACAGTACTTGCATTTTAGAGTAAAACATTTTAGAGCACATAATGTACTTGTTTCTAAAGACAAATCACTTTTGTAGCCTATAAAATAAGAATTGATCCAAGTTTTGAATTTATCAGCATTTTTATTTCTATAGTGGAATTTTATTTTTACAAATGCAGAAGGAAAAAGTGGTTTTAGCTTATGACATGAGCATTCGTGTCAAACATCAGTTCCAGTGACACTCATTGAAAAAAACTCATTTGAATCAAACGCCTGTTAACTCATAGTTCAGTCAAGTTTTCATTCTTTGGGACTTTTTATTTTTTTAACCTAGGTTTGTTTAGTATTAATATTTGTTTATCGTTTCTTTGTGTCTCTCTCTCTTTCTACTGAAGACACTGGATGGAATAAGGCTCAACTCTGGTGCTTTTCACTGACCCCTCCCTTTCTCTTTTCTCTTTAAAATCAATTTTAACGATCCAAAATTGTGTTTTTGGATTGTTAAAAGCAGCTAAGCTGAGGAGCTAAGCTACGAGCTAAGCTAACAGGCTGATCTTGGGGTGGAAAAACCTCAGTCTTGTCAAAGCTCCAAAATTCATGGTTAAGATCCGTGCCTTCGTGTAAGAAGTTTTTTTTTTTTTTTTTTTTTTTTTCCTCGGCAAAAAGAAGCTGAGAACTTGTTTACTGATTTAAAAAAACATTTTTTTTTCAATCAATTTTTTATTAAAAGCTTTGCGTGAAAAATGCTATGCTAAATAGCTCAAACCACATCAAGCGTCAACCATTTTTAGAACCGGAAAAAAAAAGGAAGGCGAAACAGCCCATGTCACGTCAAGGGACCTTCCTCCCATTTTTCTTAAAGAGACACACTCCTCGCTCCCTCACTATCCATCCTTTCAGTTGGTTCAGTCATATAAAGCCATCTGGTGCTCAAAAAAGGTACTACACTCAAAACAAATTAACAAACATTTCTTCTTAAATTTGACAATAATTACTAATTATCGTCAAATTTCAAACAATATCAATTATCGCGATAATTTCTGAGACATTTAATCACCCAGCAAAATATGTTATTATGACAGGCCTAATTACCTCTAACTTTGGTAAGAGTTTGTCTATATTCCAACACTCACCTGTGGACATGAGATTATGACGGAAAGAATGATATCCTGGGTACAAGCTTCTGAAACTTGCTTCATCTTCAGGGTGACCAGCTTCAGCCTTAGGTATAAGGTGAGGAACTTGGAGTAGAGCTGCTCCTCCTCCATATATTTGGCGGGAGACATGTTGGGATCCACCAGGAGGAGCTACAAAGTATTGCTCAGGAGTGGGATATGTAGGTTTTCTTCTTGGAACTTTTTTTTTTATGCAGCCCGACCAAAAAAAAGAACGTGGGCAATGGATAGATGGATAGTATAAAGTCAGAAATTGGTCTATTTAATTAGCCAATCAGTTGTTTTTCTTTCTAAAGCTATTTTCAGAACAATTGTAATGAAAAAGACCATAGGTAAGACTGGTTTACGGCAAAAACATGCATGTGTTAGTGAGTTGTCTTTAGCTGAAACTGGATTATATAGAAATGTCATAAGATCCCTTTTTCCACAACTCGTTTAGTTTGTCTTCTTGCATGCTTACATTTGAGTTATACTAATGACACTTGTTTTCCCTTTGCAGTTTATTTTGAGTCAAGATTCAGTCCCAGTTTGTCTGCTTTTTTTTAAAAGTTATTTTTAATTAAAGCTTCAGAAGTACAACACTTAAATTTCAAATCAAAATGTTGCTTGTCGAAACAAGTCATTTCACAACGTGGCAAAAAATATCACTAACAGCTCTAAATATACCCATGTAGACGTATGGGTCAATAGATTTTAGTATCTGTTCTTCGACCACATTAAAAAAAAATCCTGTCCTCCCTACTGCAGCAACTTATTTAGACATGCAAACTACTGGGAGGGAGACACAAAGGCCTTATTGAGACACATTTGAGTTAATGAATAAGAGAACACCCATGTGTGCTGGATGTCTTTAACGGCCTTGCATCATTGTGAATGCAGGGCACGCCGAGCAGTCCTAACTGGCCTGTTACAAAACCCGCCGCTGCAGGTGCAACTCATACAGTGCGGGCTTGAATGGCAGGCGGCAGCTTGTAAGTGACCATCAGCTTATGAGTGGGGGCACGGGGGGTAGAGAGGAGTGACAAGTGAGGAGTGTTTCACACGGCTGTGCATGCGGAAGTGAAAAACTAGATGATTATAGTTTCTACTGAGCTGAGACAGATACAAGCTTGTCAAAACACCACCATGAAATGATCTTAGTTTTTATTTAGTTGCTAAATTGTGTTAAAAGTACCACGTTTATGAGATTATATTAACTTATTGCATTGTCATTTATGAGATACACAAAAGAGGTAGAGCTGGAGGGTAATTGCAATAGAACAGTTGTTTCATTTATCAATAGTTCATGAGCTCCAAAACTAAAATGACACAATTCTGTTCAAATTAAACGCTGCATCAAATAAAAAAAAAAGATCTGGTCGCTGTCGGATTAAGACGCTCTAAAAGATGGATGCGCTCAGGGCGTGAGCCGCTACGCATCCAGAGCCACTAGCAGCTGTTCGGGGTAGGGACTTGGCAGGTACAGATCGCGGGGGATATCTCGCAAGTAGCTTTCTCCTCCTTCCTCAGCTCGCGATGGCCTCATTTATCTGTCACCACTCCTCCAACTCCTCCCAGCCTGCCTCGCAGTCCAGACATCTTTGTATAATGCACCTTCGTCATCGAGCCGAAGCAACGCCTGTCACTTTTATATTTATTTCATCAGTTGCCTGATCTGGTAAACCTTTTCATCGACTCTGAAAGCTGCACCAACAGTTCAACTTCCTGCCTGGATTAATGTCTTTTAATGACTTAACAATAAGCCTGACTTGAAAAGGTTAATCATGTCCATTCCTTCTGTGGCTCCTCCATGTTTGCAAAAAATAAAATAAAAACTTCCCCAATCACATTTTCTTCCCCTTAAATAAAAGCTTTCAATTAGGGCATCGTATCAAATATCTTGTCATCTTTTGTCATTTTAAGGAATAATGTGAAAGAATGAGATGTTTTCACATCTTGCTGGTACCGTCCTTCGAAACCTCATTAGTCAAATGTTTCAACTCAAGAATATTTTACGACAGGTGTCATATATTTTTCTTTCTTGTTTCAGCGAATCATCCGTTTAACAGCCTATGTTCACGGATATAGAACCAAGACCTTTCCATTAGCAAATACGCAAAAAAGATTTTCCCATGTTCTTGTTCTTTGCTCTTCTGTGCCAAATCTGTCCAGAACGGGTTTGAGTAGAGCATACGAAGCCTCTCCTCACTCCTCAGACTGACATCAATCACTCTTCTCCCTTGTCCAATACTACTTGCTGATGAAAGCAGAGGGCCTCACCATTTGGGCGGCCCACGCTGATAGCAGAGTTTTCAGTCTAACAATCGGGCCAAGCAGGTGTTTGGCGTTGTGCTGAGGGAATAGAGCAGCTCAACAGCACATTGGAGGATCAGAAGAGGCTTCTGATGCACCTGGTCACATGCCAGGGCCTCCCTCCCCACACAATCTGGCCTGTTCTGTTCCTGCTCAGTGGCAGACGCACCTCCGCTGGCAGCACTGATGGACGCTAAACTCTTCTCGTGACAAATGTAGAGATCATTCGCTCCTTCCCACGCAAGTGTTTAATCATGATGCACTGCTACTGCTGCTCACACTTCCAGATATTATGGCGTGTGAGGCCCTGTTGCTCTTACATTCTCCAAGCTAAAACAACTTTGAACAAGGAAAGGGTGGTAATGGTAGATCGTTATTTTCTGTTTATTTTTTTATTTATACTTCATATATTTTGGTTTTTTGGGTGTAACTGGACCTTGAGTACACAATTTCGTTCCACCTCATGTACCACATGTAATACGAATGACAGTCTCCTTGAAGCTTCAACCAAATTTTGTGTTTTTTAGGATCTTATCTGGAGCTTTACTTTGCAGGAAATCTGTAATATGAGGTTTAAAAAGTGAAAAAAATAATATATAATTTTTTAACATGTTTTGGACCCACTGGACGTATCTTCAAGTTATGTAGAACACAGTAGGCCGTCGTTACTTCGCAGTTTGACTTTGATGGATTCGCTCTTTCAAAGTAAGATTGGACATGACACAATTGGCTGATTGATAGATGAGTCATGGATTGTTTGTATAAAATAATTATTTAAAACGATTTAGCGTCTGCGTGCAGCCCACCGGTGTAGGGAGAATCTCTCTCCACTCTCTTCCCCCCACTCATTTCTTCTTCCTGCGGCAGCAGCTTTGTGAAAGGTTAACCCTTTGCTGTCCAGATACACCGATCGACTTTTGGCCTCCAACTTACAATTCAAAGTACAAGCCGGATTCCAAAAAAAAGTTGAGACACTAAACAAATTGAATAAAAACTGAATGCAATGATGTGGAGGTGCCAACATCTAATATTCTATTCAGAATAGAACACAAATCACAGATCAAAAGTTTAAACTGAGAGAATGTATCATTTTAAGGGAAAAATATGTTGTTTCAAAATTTCATGGCATCAACAAATCCCAAAAAAGTTGAGACAAGTCCATTTTGACCACTGTGTGTCATCCCCCCTTCTTCTTACAACGCTCAACAGACGTCTGGGGACAGAGGAGACCAGTTTGTCAAGTTTAGAAATAGAAATGCTCTTCCATTCATGTCTAATACAGGCCTCTTAATTGTTCAATCGTCTTGGGCCTTCTTTGTCGCACCTTCCTCGATGCACCAAATGTTCTCTAGAAATATGTGGACTAAAGAAAGCTTTAATAAATTCCCACACTCTCGACCTTGACTTCTCTAAGTGGCTTCAAACATCTGCTAAGTTCATGTAAAAAAACAATGCACACATGTTCCTGTTTTTATTCTTCTACACCACTTTGCATTGTAGCTGTTTATTTTTTTTTTTGTAACATTTTCTTTCATTTTTTTTCTCCCAATTCATATGCTTTCTTTTATAATTATATACTGTTGTCATCACTCTTTGTTAATATCAGGTCGTCCTGTAGGCTCAATGAGACTAACCTGTAAAGACTGAATGAAAATAAAAGTTTAACATATTCAAAAGAATCACAAAAAATGAAATTTAGCAAACCAAATATGAAGGGAATGACCAAGCTGAAATTGACACAAAGCAGCCGAACCAGAACAAAAGCTGAAATGAGCAGTAAAAGGTTTTTAAGGGTTTGAAGGAGGTGACGAGAGCTCCATTCATTTTCGATTATAAAAACATGGCAGACAAAGTTAAACATTTTCAAAAAGTGAAAGTTGTACAAATACCAAAAGTCATAGCAGGAATGTTCTGACCGAGCTGCGTGCTTTGATATGTGAATAATTGAAATAGTAAAAACGCAGAACCATTTTGTGCCATTAAGAAAGATGGATCTTAATAATGAGAATGATTTATAAACATTCAATTAGCAGTTATTTTAGCCTGAGCTACAGTAAGTCTGCACCTCTGTCCTTATAACAGTGTTGCCCACATAATTTAACTGCAACATCCTCAGGGTTGCCTGATTTATAAACTCAATTATCTTACTGACATAAAAATTACATTTAAACAAAGATAACTTCAGATCCTGTGGAAAACTTAAAGGAAAATCACTTTTTTTAGGATGAAACTGCCATATATTTTCTTGTCTGTCTTGCTACAGAAGATTCTGCTTGAAGAAGGAAAGAAATGTTTTACTGAGCATCAGGACTGAAAATCCTGGGATAAATTGAGGCTATAGCTGCTTAAAGATCTTTTAAAAATCCACTTTTGCTGGTTGCCTGGCAACACGACAATGACGACATGAATCTAAAGTCATCTGCTCGTAGCAAAAATAATTTGTTAGCATGTTTCTATATGTAAATTGGTGGAATATAAGCATTTAAATTTTAAAGAAAATGTTTTCCTTTATTAGTTTATATTGTGATTAAAATCAAATAAAGTTCAATGAATATGCACATTATATTGGATGTACAGTGTGTTTTAAACAGGACAAAACAATACATGTGCTAGTTACCTGGTTTTAGAATACTGTATATAAAAAATGAAATGGATTTGTTTCCTCGCTTAGTTTATTCCTTTTAAAATTCTAGCATTGTGAGGCTACGGTTCACTCAGTTATAGAGAGATCAGGCTGACTTCCTGATGGATTCACAATTTTGGCAAGTTGCAAATTTTTGCACAGCTGTACAAACAAGCTCTGTTCCAATCAAACTACTGAGCCACTGACTGCTGTTCAGTGGACGCCACTCACTGGATGTTCAGTTAAAAAGCTGCAGCACTGGATCAACAAAAACAGAAACAAAATGTTAGTTTTGCATTCATTCATTACCAACATAGCCTTCTGAGTCAATGATGAGTGTGGGGAGTGGTGGGGCAGAGGTTAGAGAAGGTGGACCTGTGATCAGAAGGTCACTGGTTTGACTCCCTGTACAGACATCAAATATATGGGTGGGAAAGGTGAAGCACCCACACCTGCCTCCACCCTCATTTGCCCCACTCTGGGCCTTGGAGCAAGGCCCTTAACCACCACCATCTGCTCCCCCGAGCACCCTTTATCGCAGCTCTCTGCTCCACACAGAGAAGGTTGTGGTAGCTCAGTGGTCTTTGGTTGTGTCAGGATATGCGTCCGGCATAAAAACAATTGCCAAGTCTTTCTGCGACTTACTTGCTGTTGCGACTCCTGAAGAAGGGAGCAGCCGAAAAAAGAAAACAAGTAAATAAATAAAATTGTTGCTTAAAGACAAAAACTAAATTTATACAGTCTAAAAGGTTTACAAACGTATAAAATGACTTTATAATGTTTATAATTATTCCAACGTGTATTTCTTGAATGATTGCACATGGACGCCTTGTTGTATTTCAATGTGTCAAAGATTCAAGCTTCTTTATTGTCATTCCATCACATGTGGTACATGAGGTGGAACACAATTGTGTACTCAGGGCCCCAGTTACATCCAACAATAGCAAAAATATAAATTGTAAAAAGAAACCATAAACAAAGATCTAAGATATCAACTAAGATATACGCTAAACGAACGCCCAACAGTACGCTAAAAGATCTAAGATAGACACTAGTCACTAATACTGCAAAACAATACACCAAACATTTTTAATTTCCATAATTTTCATGTTTAAATCGCTTCTTGGTCTGATGCCTTCATACATCTCCTCTTACATGTCTCTGTGTGAGTGTATCTACAGCGTGCACTCTCAGGACATCATTACCTGCAGTGTACCCTCAGTGCAGACTGAACTAGGCAAAAGGGCCTTCTCCTACTCTGAAACCTGCTTCCTGGAATATCTTTCAAAAAGATCTGAAGTTCTCGACCTTGACCTCTCTAAATGGCTTTAAGAATCTGTTGGACTCCTGGCAAGAACCAATGCAGACGCTCCTGTTTTTAGTTTTCTACATTTGCCTTATAATCTGTCTGTTTTGCTATTTTTTTACACCTTATTTTAACTTGTTTAAAAAAAAATCTGTATGCCCTTTTTTATGATTGTCTATTGTTGTCACTGCTGTCCACTGTTGTCATCATTCTTTGTTGAAAACAGGTCTCTCTTGTAAATGAGTCCTCGAGGCTCAATGGGATTAACTGGGCTAAATAAAGGTTGAATGAAAAAAACTACTTTGGAACTTAGGGAAAACCTGGAAAATGACTTTCACATTTTGCAAACAAAAGGAACTTGAGAAAAACAATAGAAATTTGGGAAAACCCAAGAAATTTGATCAGTGTGCAAATGTGCAAAAATGCTTATTAAAAATTTATCTTTCAGAGATTTTGATTTGTAGATAGATGTATTAATGCTATTATTCTAGTATAACTGTCAACTGAAATGTCTCCTGGAATCTCAGGATTTACTCAGTGAAAACTCTGGGAATTTTGTTTTCATGAAATGCTGGGAACCCTGACTAAACCTAATAGGAAATATTCAGGGAATATCATCAAATACATTTTTATTTCTGTGCATTCTAACCTCTTTTTTATTTTTTACCAAATAAAACATATTTTCTTGTGTTTTATTAGCAATTTATGTTGCCAACATGTACTATTAATGTGGATAAATTTGTCAGAAGGTACAGTATAGAATATGAGAAAACTGGAAAAACTAAAGTGCTCTTTTAAGACAAGTTAAAAGCACAACTTATTTTTGAGGCTTGGCGTGAAATCTCAATTCTGTAATGCTGTAGATATTTTGATGATACAGAACCACTCTGACTCATTGCTCATTGACCTCCAACAAAGCTTTTTCTGAGTCAGTCACGTAGAGAAAAAGTGATGTGTGTTTCCGTGTGGCAGCAGCATGTCTGCCTTTTCTGGCAGTCTGTGCAGGAGCTGAGGCCTGGGTTTTATTTCTTAGACTGGCAAGCTGCACAAATCCTGCACAGAAGAGCTGTAGTACACTTGAACCCAGCCAATTACTCACTGTCTTTTCTGTACACTGTCCTTTCCCTGACTCCCATCTGTCTCTGAGAGAAACGTTTTATATGCCTTTACTCCGGTGTCATTTGCACTACATACATAAATCTTTTTAATTTCTGTACATGTTTTGTAAAACACTCCAGGACTACAAACTAATAGCTTTATATATATATTCTGTCACGTTCCTTCTGGAAAAGTGGGACTTCCCTCCTGGGTTTGACCACACTGTAATGCTACCCCTTACAGCTTCTCCCTTTCTTCTTTGACCACACAAGTAAAAGAACAGATATTATCCCCAAAAAAGCTATATAAAATGGTCATTATTTTATTTTTACTTGAACGTTTTGAGCTTTTTGTCATGATGGCACACATATCTTGGTTCCAGGGAGTACCTTACAACCTGTGGTTCATATATTAAGTGTTTAGCCTTCCTTGTTAGCCTGCCCTTATTTTACTCCAAGCTAGAATGTGTGGCTGACCTCAACCAGCCCAGCAACAGGAAATACTGTAGTGAAGCTGACTCTACCGTGAAGCCAAACTGAAGCCACTGGAGCTCTTCACGCCTCATATTTTATTTTAAATGCATTCAACTGTCCAAGGATTTTCACAATATCTCTGAGCTAATGGGACTTAAGTTTATTGGAACATTTTTGCACGTTTCTGCACAGATATATGTCAGCTACCATCACTAACACAACAGGGGATATACTCGCTTATCCTCTTTATGATTATTTCAAATAACTCCAAAAAGTAATAGTAAATAATAAATACAGTATTATTCTCATGGAAGTCTTCTATACAATTTTTATTCTACTTTATATTGTCTTATATATGTGTTGTTGTGTGTTATGCTTTTGTGGACCATGAGTCTGTTGAATAAAGTAACCTATGTATCATATATTATTAATTCTCAATTAAGGTAGCCAACCAAGTAAAGAATGCTCTTCATGATTCTGGTATTTGAAACATCTGCTTTTACAGACAACAGTACAGTAGTAAGATTAGAAAGCATTACTGTGAAAACCATTGCATTACAAAGATATTTGATGAACATAACACTAACCATTAAGTCTGACGCTTGTTGTCTTGTCTTTCCTTTTTCTCAGGTGTATCAACGGCAAAGAGGAAGTTTGCAGACTCCCTCAATGACTTCAAGTTCCAGTGTATTGGAGATGCTGAGACAGATGATGAGATATGTATAGGTGAGTGTAATCAATATGAAATCTTATCCACTGGTGTAACGGAATAGAACGGTCTAAAGATAGACTCTGGTCAATGCAGTGATACACATACTTGCTGAATTAAAACGGGAGTTTCAGCACTTGGTTCAAGTCAGCTTGAATACAAGCAAGGGTGTATTGTCTTAGACAAAAAGAGGTTAGAATGTACAGAAATAAATATTGAGATACATTAGTCCCTCGATTATCTCAGGGGTTACATTCCACACAACCGCAATATAAACCCTTCCTACACTCTTGCAGTGTTCTTTGCAGTGTTCTATAAACTCAAACCTACGTACTTTTAACAACATACATGTTTGCACTGTACAGTACTGAAAAATTTTACTCACCAGCTTTGCAGACCAGCAGCTTGGTTCCAGTTCGGCAGATCTACCCTGCAGCTATGAAGCCCACTGTCCCATCCAGGTTGATGTGCACATGGATATTTGAGCTTCAGGAAGCTTCAGGGTTTTTGTGTTTGTGACTTTCCTTCCAGATCTGTGAGCTTAATAGATTGTGTAGATTTGCGGTGCAAAGCTTTCCCTTCATTTTAACAGAAAGCAGTGGCTGGAAGCACTGTTGGCTTCTGGGTAGTGTAGTTCTTATGACTGGCATTATTGAAAGAAAACAACAAAATACCGGTGTCTGTCCGAAGTATTATTATTTTTCGTTACCTTTTCATCCCGTACCGTCTCATTCACGTGAGTACAGTAGTCCCTCGTTTATGCCTTGGCTGCTCTCTGCCATCTGTTAGCCTCTTGGCCACGCCCACTTCTCTGCTCTGCAGCGGAGATATGACATGCTGCATGAAGAAGCTTCTGCAGCTTGGGCTGTACACAGATGCTAAACAATTTAAAATAATTTATTTTAAATAAAAATTCCATGCCGATCATGCAGCTCATCCATCAATCAGCCAACTTGTGTCATGTCCAATCTCATTTTGAAAAACCGCAACAGAGAGTCCGAATAGAGTGAAAATGAACTGCGAAGTAACGAAGGACTACTCTGTGCGTGTGTGTGTGTGTATAATTTTTATTTGATTTTTTATACTGTATATATATTTTTTTTCATTCAGTTTTGACTTTTACTATTTTCTGGTTCCCAACATTTCACTGATTTTAAACTAGTGTCATAAACCTAATTCACACCTGAAGGGGACACATGTCAGTGTAAGACTGGTCTGGCTTTGTTGTAAAGTCAAACCTTCTGAATTCCATGTCGTCATCTGAACCTTTGCTGTCCAAACGTTACTCGTGTCAGTGGGAGTGCAGTCGCCATGCCTCTCTCATGCTGCCTGACTCTGTCTATGCAGGCTGCAGCTCTTCACCGTGCTGACCCACCCACTGCTCTCGTTTGATTATCCATCCACAGCTATCTTTCCTGAACAGCTTGCTGCTCAACCGGGCTGCGCTGCTGTCTTTGGAGCATTTGTGTGCATGTCAAAAACTGGCGTTCTTTCTGCCACAGAGATTTTTCTCCCTCATGATGAGCAGCAAATCACTATAAAGTGAATCTTCTTGTTTTGAGATCAGCCTTTTTCAAGTTTGAACTATTATTCTGCATGATTGATCTAAAATGTCTTGAAAGGTTGTGAGAGCTTGATCTTCATTTTGTGCTAGCATTGATTCACTGCTTCTGTAGCATGTTTAGTCAAATTAAACATCTGTGACTTTAAAACCTAGCATTATCTTGGTGTTTTATGATCAAAGTGGAAGTGAGTTTCTTATGATGACTGTGGATTAAATTTACATGAAATTATCAGTTCAAGCATTTGCACACTCTGCATGCACTCAATTGTACTTGAGATGCACAGTGTGTGTGTGTATTTGAATGTGCGTGCCTGAAAAGTGTTGGACAGGCAGAGACAACTGAAGTGGAAACTCTGATCCAAGCAATGTAGCCGGGCCTCACTTGCCAGCGAGCAGGGAAACACTCTCAGATCTATGCTCGCTTTGAAAGCACCATCAAAACAATCCCTGTAAATTTCAGTTTCACTTCCAGTCGATTGCTTCATTGTGCTGTGAATTTAACAACATTTCTAACGGCATTCCAGGAACAGGTACTAAGCACCTTCATGCCCTGACTTTATTCTGCTTGTGTTTAAACTTGTACGTCAAAATAAAAGTCTTCTTCTCTTTCTGTGTCTTCATCTTCTCCCCGTCTGGAAACATGGCTGTTCTTCAGCCAAGTCGCTTCAGGAGTTTGCAGCTGTCCTACAAAACCTGGAGGATGAAAGAACAAGGATGGTGAGTGACCGTAAAAACTGTTATGTTGCAGGTTATTTTCAAGAGATCATGGGATTTTTGTTATGAAACCTTTGGTCAGGTCTAGAAAATGTTTTTAATTTTGTATGGTGCTTTAGTCACAAGAAAGATTTCAGTTCCTGCAAGTCAGCAGCTTTGAGTTAGAACAGCTTTCGTCTCTGTGACCTTTCAGCTGGGCCCTTGTGTGTTTACTGTAAGTTGTATTGTTTTGTATCAAGTAATTCCTGTGGCCGACTGGTGCAAACGTGCCGCAAACAGCTAAACATGCCGCAAACACATGAATGTTGCAAACTTCAAAACAAAAAAAATAAATAAATAAATAAACAAATGCAAAAAAATAAAAATAAAAAAGCATTAAAAGAAAAATAGGCAGAAGAAAAAAAACATACAACCATCAAAATAAATAAATAAAAATACTGCAAATATATGAATCACTAGCAAACTCAATACGGATGTGCACCAGACCAGTAGGGGAACTCGACCATTATCTGGGACCAGACCCAGCCACTTTCTAGAATCATATTACCTTTATAATATGCAGGGATTTATACAATCTCTCAACTAAAGATATTTTAGTAATGTAAGGAAATTAAAAGTAGCTACTGTTAAAGGTAAAGACAGAAAATTAAACATAGGTAATTGCTTTAATTTGCTGTTTCAAAGGAACACCAGAGACAAAATTGTAAGATAAACATGAAAAACAAAGCATTAGGGATACTGTATTTGCCACAGTATGAACTTTTTCAGAATTGGTCCAGATAAGATGATTTTGGACATTTCTAAGACCTGTCACCGTAAAGTAGTACTCCCAATAATTAGTGTGGCTGTATCGCTGATATTAGTGCTTGGATAAGTATAAAAAAATCTCTAGCAATTTAAAGAGCAGGCTAGTTTTTTAAACTATTTCTGCCATATTTCAAAATATTTTCACCCAAGTTCACCAGTCTTGATGAAGTAAACACATATTACCTTAATGCCAATATATTATAGGAAATATCTTTATTAGCTACTCTTGGTACTGTACAGAACGAAAACAACAATATTTAGGATTTTTCCTTCAATTATTGGTGGTACCATCCTTCTCAAGACACGTTCAGCCCCGGTGCTCTTATTTTTGTTCAACTAGGCTAAAATAACTAGAAAACATTTCTCTTTAACATAAAATAAGTTGACACCTTAAGCACTCTGTGCACATCAAACTCCTAAAATAAGTCACTTACGGTAAAATATCTGTTAGGGGGTCTGGTCCCAGATGACTTAGTGGTTGAGTCCCCCTGCTGGTCTGGTGCATGTAAGTTTTGAGGAGTGAGTTTGCAGTTCTTCTTGCAGTTGTTTTGAGGTGTTTTGTTGTTTTTGGTATTTGCAGCATTTTCCCTTTGCATTAGTTTTGTTGGTTGTCTGTTTTCTTTTGTCTATTTTCTGTTAGCTGAATTTTTCTTTTGCAGCGTTATTTTTTAAAAATTTTGTTATTTTTTTTTTCAATTTTGTTATTTTTTTAAATTTTTGTTATTTTTTCTGTTGCATTTTATTATTTACTTATTTTGGAGTTTGCATCATTCTCATGTTTGCAGCATGTTTAGCCGTTTTCCACTGTAAATAATCACACCCTTGTCTGCCTTTTGCTAATGATGGTCCGTTGATCTTTTGTAATAGTTTCATTTTATTTTATGAACACTAAATGATCGAGCTGATGACTCAGCCAGTGATTCTGATTGAATCTGTGTTTGCGCTCCTCTGTAGATCGAAAACGCCAACGATGTTTTGATTATTCCTCTGGAGCGGTTCAGGAAGGAGCAAATCAGTGCAGCCAAGGTAAGAGCAGCAACTTCCTCACATTTACAGGATGAGTTAAAAAAAAAAAAAAAAAAAAGACTGGACATGCACATGCTGCAGATGAACATTGACTGATGCATAGTGAAGCATTAATCAATAAATCTCTTTAGTGCTTCTGCAGCAGCTGCAACACCCAACTAGACAGTTGATAATGATTTACTCCCATATTTGTTTTGCTGTTACAATAAGGGGTGGCTTGTTTGTTAGCTATTTGTTTTATTATAGTTTATAATTCTACAAAGAGAAATATTAATAAAGTTACAGCTTGAATTTAGTTTGGAAATTTGCTTAAAAGTTATATAACTGTTAAATTTGGTGCAGAAAATTGGAAGCTCCTAAATTGTAAGCACTGAAAATGTTTACCGTATTTCTCGGACTATAAGGTACACCCGATTATAACGTGCAATATCAGTGAACGGGTCTGTTTTCATACATAAGGAGCACCGGATTATAAGGCGCATTAAGCGAAACAAAACAGCCAGATAAGTCAAACTTCGAGGTTTGAGGTCAGTAAGCACAACCAGAATTAATACATAAGACACTAGATTATAAGGCTCACTGTTGATTTTTGAGACAGTTAAAGGATTTTAAGTGCACCTTATAGTCTGAAAAATACGGTACATCATCTGAACTCGTGGCGTAATTTTTCCATCAGTATGCATAAATTCTAATGTTATTTATTTTGTGCATCCAGAAAAAAAAGTGTTAGGGCCAACGTGTTATTTTATGTCGAGAAACAACATAGTGGTAGCTGTTTGGCTGAACTTTGAAAACAAGCACAGTCTCGTGATGTTGTTAAATGTCATATTCATAGTGTGTGTTGTGCATGACTCCCATCTACTACCACATCAAGTTAACCGTTTGCTAATGGACATTAGAGGCAGTGGCCATCTAAATAAATGGACTCAAAATGTTAATTATTAGTAGGTGTTCATTTAATGATTATTTAGCAAATGTTTGATTAAAATCCATTCAGTTTTTCATGAAATACTTTGCTAACAGACAGAGTTGATTTCAAAATCTGTTAGCGCTCAGAAAATATGTTGGGGAACACTCTCGGCTACTACCACATCAAATATTAGATCAATATCTGCATAAATGACCAAGTTGTAGCCATTTTTGTTTATAAAACTGTCCGCTGACTGTGGCAACCGTTGTGAATTAAGATGACTTTAAAAGTGAATCAGCTGGAGATTCAAATCCAGTGAATATTTTCCGCAAGTCTCATTAAAATTTGTCAAGTGGTTCATGAAATATTTTGCTAACAGACAGACTGTCAGACCTGTCTTTCTGCCTTCACGTTTCAACATCAGGTGGTTATTTCGTTATAGAAACCAAAGAGAATGAACTCTAGGCATGTTTTAGTTTGCTGTAGGGGAAATGTTAAGATATATCTGTGAAATATAAAAACAAAAACTCTTAACATCTTAAATGTTAACACTGCAGGGATAATTTACAGTAAAACCAAATTAACGTCATTATTTGTATTTTGTCAAGGCTTTTAAGATACCTCAATGATCTGACTAGGAGATCAGAGAATAGTAAAATAAAAATCTAGCTAAGTTTTCAAGTTTAATACTTTTGGAGGGCAATCCTTTGCCCTACGTAATAAATGTGACATTTGTTGTTTTGTAATCTGCTTATCCTGGATCATGATGCTCCTGCTTCATGCAGCCATTAGTCAGACAGTCAAGATGAGCAGCAGCAAGGGGTTTCTGAAACATTCAGTGTCAAACATGATACTGGTACACAGTGTGCTAGCACCCTTCGCTTCCCACAGCTCATTGTCTGATCTTGGCACTGGGATCAGATTAGGAGATGCATTTACAATTTTTGAGGTCACCATGAGGGATGTGCTAATCCAGGTTTAGCTCTAAAAGGTCTGCTAAAATCTTCCCCTGGTACAGTTTCACCCTGCTGTCAAGCAACAAACCAAGAGGCAGGTTTACTAAATGAAAAGGAAGGAAATTGATTTGACCTACACACACGGTGTTAACTATTACAGTTTAGAAAGACTAAACATTTCACATGCTCTGAAAACGTCATTTTCTCCACTCCGCTTGAGCAACCACCAGCATCTGCTCTCCTGGGTGCCCTAGTTCAGGGGTTCTCAAACTTTTTTTTTGTTCAGGGACCCCTTACAGGGGAGACAAAGTTTCAGGGACCCCCTCATAACCCTCATGTTTATTAAATAATTTTTTTCAATTTGTCTCTAACGAAATGGGAATATTTGTGAAGCATAAATACTCTAGACCTGTTTTTAATAGTGTTTGTACAATTTTTATGCTTTTAAACATGGACTTTTTTTCATTCAAGACACACTTAATTAACAAAGTTTTTAATTTCAATTTCCAAAAATTACAGTTTTGAGAAAATTAACAGCATCAAAAACCACTTTAAAACTTTACCTAATGTACATAAATGTATTGTCACTTCAAATTATTACAGAAAATTCTTTACATAAAACTGAACAGAATAACAGCAGTATGTAGTCATACCAAGTAACAGGGCTTCGTTTATAAACCAATCAATACCGGAATGCAAATAGCAAGATGGGAGGTCTGGGGGTCCTCCCCCATAAAATTTTGAATACAGTAGATACGATTTCCTGCATTTTGGTGTATTTTAACAAGTTGTTAAGCATCTATTTGCTTGTAAATATAATAAATAAATAAAAATTAAAAATAATAATAATTATTGTTATTAATATAT
>JARVLU010000324.1:11697797-11710991 GCA_031762415.1 Simpsonichthys santanae
CACAGAGAGTTGTGGCAGCTCAGTTGTTTCAGGAACGACATCCGGCATAAACACAATCGCCAAATCTTTGTGCAAGTTAGTTAGCTCTCTCTGACTCTCTGACTCTGAGTTTGTTATGGCGACCCCCTGAGGAAGGGAGTAGCCGAAAGAATAATAAAAAAAGAGGCTTATGCTGTGTAAAAACCTTACTTCTAACTATGATCAACTCACTTGAGTAAACACGCTGAGCATAAACAAAATGGGATATTTGATTTGCACATGCTTTGCTTTCAGTTTCAGTTTGATTTACAGTATTTTTAGACTACAAGGCACACTTAAAATCCTTTAATTTTCTCAAAAATTGATAGTGAGCCTTATAATCAGGTGTGCCATATGTATTGATTCTGGTTGTGCTTACTGACCTCCCACTGATTTGATGTGGTTATTGTGAATGAGCTGAATAAAGTTTGACTTATCTGACTGTTTTGTTTTGCTTAATGCACCTTATAATTCAGTGCACCTTTTGTATGAAAAAAGACCCATTCATTGATATTGCGCCTTATAATCCGGTGCGATTTATAGTCCGAAAAATATGTTAATACAATGCTTTATTTGAACCGAAACATCAAAAACCTACATAACATTCTATTATTGTTTTACCACTAGATCTTCCATTAAAGAATTTTTTTTCACAATGCAAGTGGGTTTATTTATGTATGTGTCAAATTCAAGACCCGGAGGCCAAATGTGGCCCTCGTTGACATCTTATCTGGCCCTCAAGATGATTTTATCTCTTGAATTTTTTTCGATAACCTTTGATTATGATGTCGAATGCACAACAGAGAAGATCAAATGGGACCAATGAAACTTTTGTTAGGAAAGAAAATATGTTGGGTTTTTGATTTGAGTTAATCTAGATTCTGAAATTGGCCCTTAGTTTGAAAATGTTTTAATTTTGGCCCCCTTTTTGTAAGTGAGTTTGACACCACTGTGCTAAGTGAACAATATAAGGTGACTGTTTGCAACAAGCGATGAATGCAGAAACTCTGATGGCGTGATGTTTGGCTTCATGTGACTTCAGTGGGTGCAGTTGCAGTAATTATGACCATAACTTTATTGTGATGTGTCAGTCCGATGCCATTGTTGGATGCTGAAACAAAACATTTCATGTTTTTCTTATCAGGTGCAGGAAATCAGGTGCTGTATCATTCTGAGAGGATGCTGCCACCTGCTGGCAAGAAAATAAATAACACATTATGTTATCAAAGCTTTGCAAAGTTAGTTTTGATTAATGAAACAAAAATAAATGTATTTAGTCGACTTTTGTTCATTTAAACTATATCATGAAACTTACTTTGAGATACCAACATTTATCTTGGAGTAGGCCAAATTTCCACAGAGAGTATGAATACTCAGGGCTGTTCAGAGCAGCGTCCATCTGATGTTTTCTGCAGCTGCTTTTTATTCCTCCTTTGGGCGGAAGGACTGGCTATGCTGTCAAAACATGCTTGTAATGAACACCATTGCATCATTTTGTCTGTTAAATCAAATATGAACAGTAAACAGAGGCGTGCCTCACTGGTATGCAGCCTAAAAGCTGCTTGGTTCAATGGAAAATGTTTGACCAGCAGATTAAAGCATGCCAAAACTTGTTTGACAGTTTCTCCTATTATCTTAATTTTCAGTTTATAGATCTTGTACTTTCATTTAATTAAGTAGGGATGTCTGTTAAAACAACATAAACATACTCAGGATTTTTAAATGGTATGTTTCTAATACTATATGCACCAGTTTGGTTGTACTTTGACTTTAATGTTAATGAATAATAACAGGCACATGTGAAGTAAATATCCACTCTGCCAGAAGGAAACCCACCCTGATGTTCTTCCCTTCATGACTTCCTGCACCAGAGGTGGGAAGTTTCCAAGTTCCAAATGCATTTACTATAATACTGCACTAAGATCAAATGTAAAAAGATTTTCCTTTATTATTATTTTTTTTTAATCTTGAAGGTTTCAATTTTAGACCACTTTTAACACTTTACCACAACAAAGAGAAACACTGTCATTTGAAAATAGCTAAACGTATGTGACAGCTTTGGCTGCTTTTAAGATGAAAGTTTCATGAAAGAAGTTTTAAAAATAGCACAGCCTTTATTTTAGTTATTGGCCTACATTTCAGGTTGCTTTTTTTTTTTTTACCACAACGAAGAAACAAGGGAGCGTACAAAGGATGAGAACAGACTTGTAAATGAAAACCTTGGTTTTATTTTTATCTGCTTTCCCTCCATTAGTGTCGCTATAGCAACCCCTCAGCTTTATGTTTTTACATGTAACTCTTCTGTGAAGTAATCTGTCATGAGCATATATAACATTCTACATAAACACTCCACCTGCTCCCTTCTGTAGGGGACCCCACAGTGATTTGACAATGTTTTTTGTATCCGGGGCACTTCCTGTTGCAGCCTGGACTCGAACCTGCAGCCTCAAGATTACAAGACCACAACACTGACCGTTGAGCAACCACAGTCTCGTGCTACACACTGATACTTCTAAATGAATATCTTGTGGGGTGAAAATTAGTCCCTGCACTTTATGCTATATTTGTTTCAGTAATAAAAAAGGAGACATTTTTAATACTTTTTAGCTTCTGCTGTGTGTTAATATTTATATCTACTCATACTACCGGTAAGTCACATTGTTTGGGAAATTGTTTATTGATCCAAATTCGTCTTATTGCAGACAAATAAAAATGAGAATCATTTAGAGAAAAGAGCCCAGAAGTCATTCTGGCCACTCCCCAGTTTGTTCCATGTCAGCGTGCACACCCAGCTCGTCATCCCTCCATGTGTCTCTGTCATGTCAGCGCGCTCACTTGGGATCAAGTAGTCCATTGTTGAACAGCTGCGCTTCCTCTGCAGTGATCATTTAACTCCGGAATCTTGGAAAAATGCAAACTAAAAAATGTTGGACAGTACAATGACTTAGTGGTTAGCACTGCTGCCTGGAGTTTGCATGCTCTCCTCGTGTTTACATGAGTTTTCTCTTAGTGCTCCGGTTTCCTCCCACACATTCTAAAACATGCATGTTGGGCTGCCTTCAGGCCCAGGCCTCCCTTGTAAAAGAGATATGTGATCTCATTTGCATTTGCCTCAATAAATAAAGGTTATTATTAATAATAATATTAATAATATTTATGTCTCTTCATTACTGTATGTGAATGTTTATGAAGCATTCACACTATTGTTATCTATTTTTCTTCTGTACATTTTTCAGCATATATCTCGTTCCACATTTTTTGTGCTATTTCAACAAATCACAAATCAAAAACGTTCAACTCATTGAGGAGAAGGGTGCTATGACTTTTGCTATTGGTGCAGCTTTAGCTTTTTGAAATAGTTAGCTTTTCCTGCCACTTTTTTTCTTCAAAGAAAATTAATTGAGCTCATTTTTCATCCTTCAGATATTTACATCTGTTTACAACCTTGTACTGCTCCTTTCACATTTTGTTCTGGTTCAGCTTCTTTCAGCTTCCTTCTGCAAATTTAAACTTTTTTTCAGCTACTTTCAGCTAATTTCAGCAGTTTTCTGATCCTTTTAGATTTTTTCCTACTAACTACAACATTTTTGTGCTTTTAATTTATTTCTCCTAATTTCAGCTTATTATGCTCTTTTCATCTTATTTATGCTGGTTTTAGCTTTTTCTGCTATTTCAGCTACTATTTAGCTGTTTTATGCTAATTTAAACTTTGTTGGCTAATTTTGCACGTTTTGCACTTATTTCAACCTTTTTCAGCCTAATTCAGCAAAAAATGTGCTCTCTCCTTGTCCTTATGGTAATTTAAGCTTCTTTCTGCCTTTTTTTAACTACTTTTCAGCAGTTTTTTTGTGCAAATTTATGCTTTTTTTTAAATTTCCAGATAATTTTAACTTTTTTGTGCTTGTCTGCTTCTTTAAGCCTGATTGGGCAAACATCTTTCTGCTTTCTTCTGCTAATTTAAGCTTGTTCTACCTTTTCAGTTACCTTTTTAGCATTTTTAGCTAATTTCAGCTGTTTTCAGATAAATTAATTTTTTTTGTGGTAATTGCTGCTTTCAGCTTAATTAAATTATTTCTGCTAATGCCAGCTTGTTATGCTTCTTTAAGCCTATGTCTGCTACTTCTTAAATTTTCTGCTATTTCAGCTACTATTTAGCTCTTTTTATTTTAATTTTAGCCTTTTCAGCTAATTCCACTTTTTAAGCTAATTTCATCTGTTTTCAGATAAATTAATTTTTTGTCGTAATTGTTGCTGCTTTCAGCTTAATTAAATTATTTCTGCTAATGTTAGTTTGTTATGCTCCTTTAAGCCTATTTCTGCAACTTTTAACTTTGCTATTTCAGCTACTATTTAGCTCTTTTTACTGTAATTTTAGCTTTTTCAGCTAATTCCACTTTTTTAATAGCTAATTTCAGGTCTTTGTTTTCTTCTAGTACTTTAAGCTTCTTTCTGACTTTTCAGCTACTTTTCTGCTGTTTTTCTTTTTTTTTTGTGTGTGTGTGCACATTTCAGCTTTTTTAAGCTAATTTCCTGATATTTTGCTCATTTCTGCCTGTTTAAACTTAATTCAGAAAACATGTTCTTTCTGCTTTCTTCTGCTAACATAGGCTTGTTCTATTTCATTTACATTTCAGCATGTTTTTAGCTAATTTCAGCTGTTTTTCAGCAAGTTCTTCAGCAATAAGTATTCACACTGCATTTTCACAGAAAATGCAGTTTCTCTTTTTCATTTTGTTCTCGTTGAAAGATTCTTGCAGCCTAACTTGTTTATGAATTAATTGTAAAAAGAAAATACAGAAGTATCACATTTATATGAAAAAGTAAGATTAGATGTTCAACACGTACTCAGTGTGACATCTTGCAGCATCTCAAGATCACTCTTAACATCACTTTTGAAGGTTTGACCAAAGTGGCTACTGCTTCATCATTTCACAACACAAGATGATCTCTTTCTAAAACACTAGCCTGAACAGTGTTGTGGGACATGCACTGCAACAAGGAGTGATGTCCCTTTTGTTTTTGTTTCAGGTAAAATTTGACCTTATTTTTTTGTTTTGTATGTGACAGGAAGCCAAGAAAAGGTATGACAAAGAGACAGAGAAATACTGCGCAGTCCTGGAGAAACACCTAAGCCTTTCAGCAAAAAAGAAAGAGACCCAGCTCCATGAGGTCAGACTGAATGTCTTTGTCTTTCAGCTATCTCACGAGGAAAATGTCTTTACTGACAAACCTGTACTCCTGTATTTCTGTTTCAGGCGGACAACCAGGTGGGCAGCATGAGGCAGCATTTCTACGAAGTTTCTCTGGAGTATGTGTTGAAAGTGCAAGAAGTCCAAGAGAGGAAGATGTTTGACTTCGTGGAGCCTGTAAGACATTCATTTTATTTTTATTTCATAATAAAAACCATTACTTGGACATATGGAAGTATATGAGAATAATGAGATGCTCAAAATAAATTTGAGGCTTGTTTTTGCACGATTTGTTGCACAGAAACTAAAATTTTTATAATACTGTATTAAATCTACTTTTGAAGCACTTTATGTAGTTTACTTTGGCCTAAAGTTTTTAATTTATTTCTTCCTCCTGCTTGTCTTCGCTACCATTTCTTCTTCTTCTTCTTCTTCTATTCTCACATTTATTCCCCATCATTCTGTTGTCTGCTTGTCCGTTTCCTTCTTTTCCTTGCTTGTTGTCTTCATCGTTTTTATTCCTTCACCGTTTTTGCTTTTTTTTTTTTCCTTCAGCTGTTGGCGTTTCTTCAAGGCCTTTTCACTTACTATCACCATGGATACGAGCTGGCAAAGGACTTTAACCACTTCAAGACTGATCTTACCATCAGCATACAGAATGTAAGAACACAAAACACAAACTAATACTGTATATTGTACCACCTATACAAAGTGACTACGTAAAGCACTCGCGATCTAAAGCATGTATCTTGTTTTTTTTTTTTTTTGTAGTCTTTACAAAATGTTTGTCAGACTTCTTCAGTGACAACATAGCTCCTCATCAGATATTTGCTTCCCTCTCTTTTGTTTGAGATGACCCTACACCTCTCCAAATTCTAATGCTGGGCTACAGCCTCTGAAGAGGCCAGTTCTTTATAAATATGTTTTTCTTTGATGTCAAAGTATTTGATTTTTAGACATTTTCACTCAGTTTTTGTGTGTCAACCTTGCATTCCTGCATTTTTTTTTTTTTTTTAAGTCTACCACCTTTTTTTGTTTTGTTTGTTTAATCTTCACCATTTCTGCAGTTACTTTACTTTTTAGGGGTGAGCTACACATCATATTGCAGTCTACCAACAAAATTTTAAAGCAAATGCCAATTTTTTAGTGTCAGGCTGGTATTTATCAGGTGAATAACGATAGAAATCTGGTGTGAAAACATGACAAAACTTTTAAAACCTTTTCGACTTTCAAGAATTTCTGCCCGTTTCGGAGCTAAATATGGACGGTGGTTTAAGACTTACGGTATGCACAGTTCTTTTATAATCAAGTGAAAATGTGGCTTCCTGTTGCCTTTTAAAAGAGGTGCTTCAGTCCATTAACCTGAATGAATAACTGCAACAACAATAAAACATGTTTTTTTTTTTTTGCTTTTATCGCTGTAGAAAATTAATTTCTATTAGCAACAGTTAAATCGTTTAGTTGATTCTACAAGTTCAAGATCAAATCATTTCATGGGAGTTCTGCTCTTGTGCCAACTTGGCTTCACAGACCAGGAATCGCTTTGAGAGCACGCGGTCTGAAGTGGAGCTTCTGATGAGGAAGATGAAGGAGAATCCGCTTGAGCACAAGACTGTGAGCCAGCACACCATGGAGGGCTACCTGTTCATACTGGAGAAGCGTGAGTACCAGCTCGTGTCTTACAACCTAAACTAACGTGAGTGCGTGTGTCTGAGACCTGGATGTTGGTGTTTGGCTCGCACACAGACACACACACACTCTGCACCATCACTCTGCACCAGAGCAGCAGAACAAACACCATAATGAACCAATAGTTGACAAAGTCAAGTCTGACCCGTTGGAGACGTGACAGCAGCCCTGTTCTCCTGTGGTTACCACGGTAACGTATCTACTGCTAAAGGAGGCCTGACTCATGCGTTTGTTGTCCTTGTCTCGGTCTGAATTTGTCTCCGTTTTGTTTTCAACCGTTTGGCATCACATTTTTTTTTAACCATTCTTCCGTTTCTAGTTTTTAGTTTATTTGTCATATGCAGGTTAACACAAGGTCAACAATACAACAAAATGTTCAGGATGAGAGGAACCGTTTCGACTCGCTAAAAAAGACAAGAAATACTAAAGCATGAAATAAAAGTACAAAATAAAGTACCAAAAGTGGAAAGAAGTATACTGTACTTGCTGCCGTACATGTCGCATCAGTTCAAATGTGTCTAATAAAGCGGAAAAAAACAAAAATAAGTTGCTTTGCCGTACAAACACATCTATTATGCATCACCGCTGACCACCCAGAAACGTGCGCTGGTGTTGTGCCAAAAAATCAACTGGCTGCCAAATGGCGGCTGTGAGAGCGTGCATGGGAGGACTTTAACAATAATTTAACAAGATTAACACTTTAAAACAATTATTTGTTAGCTTGACATTATATTAAAGGTGTGTCTCAGTTAATAAATGCACTTGGACGGTCAAATCAGCTGCATTTCAAAAATCGATTTGCAGCTGCTGGAACGCGCAGAGTGAGAACTCGCTGTGCGTTTCATCGAAATTTAACAACATAACCACCTAAAAACAATTATTTGTTTGCTCGACATTATAGCAGAGGTGTGTCTCAGTTGAACATTTCCTTAATAAATGCACCTTAATGGTCATATCAGCTGCATTTCACCTGGGCGGTGTGGTGAGATGCAGCTGATTTGACGTTTGCTCCAGGACTTCCGGAGCGAGATGAAGGTGGCTCGGTATGGCAGGCCAAGTGTCTCATTAATAGCCACTTTTATCTATTAATAAGACACTTACCATATTGTTCGAGGAACCCCTAATGGCTGAAAATGGTAGTGTTCAATATTCTCCATGTCAGAATGAATGAAATCGTCAGATCTCAGCCAAAAATTGGATTATAAATATAAAGAAAAAAATTTATATTAGTCGCTTCAGCGCATAAGTCGCAGGACTTGCAAATTTATGCAAAACGGTGCGACTTATATGGCAAAAATACAGTAATATTTACAATGACCAAAAGAAATATAGTAAACAACATGGTAGAACTTGTTCTTTTGTTCCAGTCTTTTCTCTCTTAGTTATTTTTATTATTGTTATTATTATTTCATTAGGCTCGTTTGTATCTACCTGGGTCAAGTACTACTGCACGTATCATCGGGAGCCCAAGAAGGTCACCATGGTTTTGTTTGATCCCAAATCCGGAGGCAAGATGGTAAGCGTTCACATCAAAATAGACATCACAAGTTCACAAAGCGTCCAGGATGTGATGCATGTGGAGCTGAGAGGAAAAACAAACAACACAAACTGCACTGAAATATTAGACAGCCTCATGCACACACGTCCTAGTTTTGTTGGACCGGAGCTTAATGTGTGTGATTTGAATGTTCACCCATTAACACTTTCTGCTCTTTTTTGTTCTGTTGGGCACAGCCTCACACTTTGTTCCTGTGCGTTTTCTTACACAAAAAATAAAATATTTGTAAAATAAAAGCAGTAAACCATTTTCAAATGTAGTATTTTAGCAGAAACATCAAGTTGTACTGCAGTCTTTTGGTACAACAAGTGATTACAAAGTATAACTTCACACCAGAGTATGGTTTTGACTGGAAATACTGAAGTGACGGGTGAGCGCTAGCATTCTTACTCTGAGTTGGACCCTTATCAGTAAGACTGGAGTTTAATAAGTTACATGTTGAGGGGGCACTTCAACATTAATATTTTAACAACTGTAGAAGTTCAGCTCATTACTGACTGTTGTTACTTTGCATTTTGAGTTACTGAGTAAAACTACAACACCAACCATCACAGAAAGACTTATACCTTTATTTTAATAGAATGAATTAAAAAAACAGATTATTTCTGATTTAAACCAAATAAATTTCAAGTCCCATAACATATTTAAATCTGACAAACATCCAGCAACTTGCTTAAATATTTGCTAAATGACTGAGAACAAGAAGAGCATCCCAAAGAGGCTGATCCTGGTTAAAAACTGTGGTTGTATATTTTAATGCCCTCAGTGGTGTTTTACATGTTTGTCAGAGTCAGAGGTTTTATTGTAATTTCAGCCATGTACAAGTACATACTGAAATGAAACGGCATTCATATCGATTAGTATAAGCATGTTCTAATATGTGGTTAGTAGCGTAAAGATTTTTTTATTTATAGCATTTTTAGCCTATATGTATAAGTAATATTCTGAGATTACAATGTTTTTTGTTTGTTTGTTTGTTTGTTTGTTTGTCAGGGAGAAGAGGAAAGCTTTATCCTCAAGTCATGCACTAGAAGGAAGACGGAGTCAATAGAAAAGAGGTTCTGTTTTGATGTAGAGGCTGTGGACAGGTTGGTGTGTGTGACTGTGAATTTGTGTTTATTAATATTTTTCTGTCTAATTAAAAAAAAAATCTTCTCTTATAATTATTTTATGTGCCTTCAGTTCCTACCATTTCTTATTAAATAAACTGTCTGTCACTCGTGTGTCATAGAAAATGATTTTTTTAAGAGTGTAATTGCAGTGTAAAGCCACACGAGGGTGCTGTTCAGTTGATACAGATATGGCTGTTATTCTCTCAGAATCCGCTGTGATGTGCTCTCCTCCCTTTACATTCTCTCCACTTTCACCTCCAACTCCTCCACAACTTCTATCTTTTTACCTCACTTCACCTTTGTTATCTCCTTTTAGTATCTCTAATATTTGTTTGATTGCAGCACTGCTTTATTTGTTTTCTTGAGTTGTGTATGGAGCTGTCGAGTGAGCTAGAAATGAGTACATGTACAGTATTTATTATTTTTACACATGTATGTTTTGTCATCCTTGTGTATATTGGAATAATTGCATTCTATTTACCGTAAGTGTTTTTGTAAAGGTGCTGCTTTGCTTGTGACATGAGGAGAGATTCATAGAGCTGTATTTTGTTTTTATTTTAGGCTTTTTAGTTTTTCAAACTGGGGCTTGAGATTACACAAAACAACTACAAGATAACACTTGTGACAATATTTCTTTGGCACACAACTTTTTTTATTTTTATAACATTATTCATGGGTCACCCCTGCAGCTCAGACTAACACAAATTAATTTGGGGATAGTTTGACATTTCAGTCATATTGCTAACTGTAAACATTTGCTGTTTTACCTTTTATTTTTTTAAATAATTCCTATGATCAGAACAGATTTTTCTAAATATAAAGTAAAAAAAAAAAACATTCCTGCATTTACTGACATATTTAGCCTCACTTTATTTTTGTGAATATCTTGTTACTGCAATGTTCTGTAAAAATTCTTAAACTCCAACTAAACGTGTCACTTAAACTGTTTATGCTCTAGTTCACTAAAGAACTTGTCTGCACCTCTTTGTGGATAAACCTGTGATTATTCCTTTTAGGTCAGAACATATCAGTTCCTTTTCTTAAACTACAACTAACTCAAGGGAGAGACAAACTTTTTATCTGCCGCACACATGTTTATACATCTGTAATTGGATGCGAGTGGTCCGAGTGAGGGATATTGTGTATTGAGTAGTGTGTCACAATTTGAGGAGCACATGGCGATGAGCAGAAGATGAATGTGCTGCTGCTGGCAGCGTGACTGACTGTATGGGATCGATTGGAAACTTGTCGAGGACCGGGCTGGGCTAATGAGGCTGTGTGAGTGACTAAGGTGTGAGTACGCGCACAGCGAGCGACGCCCCTGTCTGGATGATTCGTCTAAGCTGCTTAGTCAAACGAGTTCTTGTTAGTTGATGAATTTTCAGGCAACGTTCATCATCCTGCGCTGATCCTTTTATGGTGAAAATCTGATCTGTGGGGTTGATTATCTGATTAAACGTGGGAGTCCTTTTCCTGGCATGCACAACTAAACGAGCTTTGCTCCTTAAAAAAAAACAATGACTTGCATGCAGTTATCCATCTAAACTTTTTTATTATGCATTGTGTTAGTCGGTGATGCATTTATGCATTACAGGTTATTTCCTAATAAAATAAACTTCCCATCAAATTTGATAAGCTAATGCATTTTCTTTATGTGTGAAGGCCGGGCGTGATCACCATGCAGGCTCTGTCAGAGGACGACCGCAGGTTGTGGATGGAGGCGATGGACGGTAGAGAGCCGGTAGGTTACCATGGTTACCGGTTTGCGCTTATGTGACAAAGACGAGCAGTGACAGACAGACGAGGAGAGAGCGAGACAGCATGTTCTCTACGCACAACAAGAGCACGCTTCACATTTTAATAAAAGCTTTTTGCAGCGTTCGTTTTCACATCTCTGCTTCACTACACGCCTCGTCGTCTAATTACAAAAAAAAAAAAAAAAAGCAATTTGTAATAATTCATGTTGATTATTTCATTCAGTCAGCCCGATGTTTGGTTTGAGCAGCCTTCTAAACTTTAACCCTAAAGCAAGTGTTTTTAGACCGTTCATGTCTCAACGTTTCTCTACTAATATGTGGAAAACCTACAAGCTCGAACACGCAGCTTAGTGGAGCTGTTTTAAAATGGGAAAAGTTTTTGTTCTCAGCTGTTACCTACTTTTTGAGGTCTCTCTTGAACATGATTCCTCGTGACTCAATGAGACTGTATAAATAGTCGTAAATAAAATAAAATAAAGACATCTTTGCAATTTCACTGTCAGATCTAAAATGATGCTAATTCCCAAACAATTAAATTAGAGCAAGGGTTCTCCAACTTTTTGTGTTCAGGGACCTTACAGGGGATAAAAAGTTTCAGGGACCCCCTCATAATCCTCACGTTTATTAAATAATTTTCTTCAATTTTGTCTCTTTGATGCAATGGAAATATTTGTGAAGCATAAATAATTAAGACCTGTTCTTTAATAGTGTTAATACAATTTTTATACTTTTAAGCATGGAGTATTTTTCATTCAAGACACACTTAATTAACAAAATCTTTAATTTCAGCTTCCAAAGAGTACAGTTTGGAGAAAATTAACAGCATCAAAAACCACTTTAAAACTTTACCTATTCACATAATGAACATAAATGTGTTGCCACTTCTTTAAATTATTACAGAAAACTCTTTACATAAAACTGAACAGAATCATAACAGCAGTAGTCAGACCAAATAACGGGTTAATTTGTAAACTAATCGATGCCGGAACGCAATTAGGGACGGGGGTGTTTTCTATCAAAAACTGAAATCATTGTCATCATGAACCTATTTCTTATTTTTAAAGCCTTCTACCACCTTTGTGGAACATTTGTGATTATTTATACCGTTTTGTTGTTGTTGGTTCCTTTTTAGCACATGGATGAATAAGAACAGTCTCAGAGTGCTTTCCAGAGCATTTTTATTTAATCCAGCAGCCTTTTATCTTTTCAAATGATGTTAACATGGCCCCAATTGTGTCGCACTAGTGGAGCACATACGTAACTCAGAAATATCGTGAGGATTTGTGTTTGTTGCCATTTGTCTGAAGCATCATCATCTTACTGCCATTACAAAACATGAGTCTGATGGTAATCAGAACCACTTGGCACTGGATCCTGAACTTTTGCCCCACTTTCCTAGGAAAATCACACATCAACATCTCTTTTAACTTTTCAGACTTTCAAGAAACCAAAACCATTTTATTAGAAGATGATTAAACGTCACCTTTTTTAGAAAATTACTGACTTTGGCTAAGATGTTTCTTACATGACGATGTGGTTCCCATTAAACTAACTTGCTATTGCGCAATATAACTCTAATGCACAATCTTTGTTATTGACTAAAATTATTTTCTAGTTGCTTAAGCTAATGTGCTGTTTTTTATGGGTTTTTTTTTATTTTATTTTTTATTTGTCAGGTGTACAATCTCAACCAAGACAACCAAGCCGAAGGCAGTAAGTGAATCATCATATAAAAAGAGCCGTGGTGATTAATTTAGTTTCAACAACAGCTTATTTAACCCTGATACAGTGACAATTTTCCTTGCTCAAGTTGTTTATTATACAAAATGTAAATATGTATTTTGAAAGAGCCAATTATTTTTCCATATCAT
>JARVLU010000324.1:11712670-11724240 GCA_031762415.1 Simpsonichthys santanae
CTGGTTGCACCATGAGTGAGATGGACGTCTGTGATATACATGTGCATCTTGTGTGCTGGTAAAGTTTAGGTGTTTTTAGAGCAAGCCTCATGGTACTTCCATTGGCATGACTCATAGTGAGTTCAATGTGTTGAACTCACACTGTGAAAGACTAATTTGAAGCCAACATGCATAGTAGATCGGAAAATATCAGCAGGCTAGATCCGATACCCGATATGAATAAAATGCTGATATCGGATGCCGATACTGGATCGGATCGGCCCCATCCCTAGTTCTGCTCCCAGCAGGCTTTCTCCCGCTGCCTGCCATGTGCTGTTTTATTGGTTAACGCGTTTTCATTTGTGTTTAACTGTGCAGACAGGTCAGCTGGAGCCTTTGCTGAGTATATTTACAGCTGAGGAGGAGAGCCAGATGAAGAGAATGCTGCAGAGAGTGGACATTCTGGCAAAGGTGAGGTCACAAAACAGCTTGACGTGGATTCACAGAATATTTATCAGCATACAGTTCAAATATACAGACATCTAAACTCATGTTTAGTCTCCTGGTCAAGAAAAAGTTTAAATAGTGCTCATGTGTCATGATTTTTGTTGCATTAAATCATCTACTAGGATGAGAAATCATGCTGTATATAGGATGAATGTTGCAAAAATGAACAGTGAACGGAGTTATTGGTTTTCTTTTTATGTTAAAAAACAAAAAAAAGAGATGCTTTGGTAGATTTGTCAAAACAAACACTGAAATATTTTTGCTCCCTCAGCATGCAGTGGAGAACGGCGTGAGGCTAATGGTTGATGCAGAGCAGACGTATTTCCAACCGGCCATCAGCCGATTGACCCTGGAGATGCAGAGGAAGTTCAACAAGGAGAAGCCGGTGATTTTCAACACTTACCAGTGTTACCTTAAGGTGAGAGGTCACATGAGCTTATTATGAACCTGGATTGTGTTTTTGATGAGTGATAATGTCGCTGATGCTTCACGTTTGTCTTCGGAGGTTAAAAAAAAAATATATATATATATTTTTTAATTAGCATTGGGTTTAAGTTTAAATAGCATATTTCTGACTTATCTCAAAGTTGAAAACATATACTGTAGTAGTTAAGAGATTGTAGGAAACAACTTGTCACACCATCCATCCATCCATCCATCCATCCATCCATCCATCCATCCATCCATCCATCCATCCATCCATCCATCCGTCCACGCACTTATAAATAAACAACCATTCACTCTCTCACTCACACCTAGGGACTATTTTTAGAGTTTCCAACATGCATGTTTTTGGTCTGTGGGAGGAAACCACAGTACCCGGAGAAAACTCACACATGCACAGAGAGAACATGCAAACTCCACCCGGAAAAGGCCCCAGGCTGGGAGGCGATCTTGCAACCTGAGAGGCGACAGCTCTAACCGCTGCTTCACCATGCTGCCCTCTAGTTAAAGATGATGGTTAATTCAAATGAGGCAATCATGCTTCTCATTAAATAGGATACTTTTTTATTAATTAAAACCTAACCTGTTAGCTGGCAGATTTTTGTGGTCAAGTGTCATTTTTTTTTTATTTTAATATATATACATTTTTGCCATTGATGATGTTTAGGAAGCCTATGACAACCTGACCCTGGATGTTGAGCTGTCTCGGCGGGAAGGCTGGTACTTTGGAGCCAAACTCGTCCGAGGAGCTTACATGTACCAGGAGCGAGCCAGGGCAAAGGAGATAGGCTACGAAGATCCAATAAACCCCGACTATGAAGCCACTAACAGGATGTATCACAAGTGAGCCTTGGGTTTTTATCCAGAACGTTTTGTTTGACAACTGGGAGACCGTTTAAATCCCAACCCTCTGCCTTCTGTTGTTCGTTCAGATGTTTGGAGTATGTGCTGGAGGAGATCGAACACAACAGGAAAGCAAATATAATGGTTGCAACTCACAATGAGGACACGGTGAAGTTCACCCTGGAAAAGTAAGTTTTGCCTCAGTCTGCAAAATAAATTGCAGACATGGTAAAAAGTTTGATATGTTATCAAATACAGATGTTGCTCTTATTCATGAAGGATTAAACTCTGTAGTTGTAATAAACACATGATGCGGAGCAAGGTTTTTCTTCTTTAGCAGTCCAGATCGAGGTTGTGACATCAGTAGTAAAATACTACACTCGTTTCGTTGTGCAACAGCTTTTAATGCTTGTTTTTCCAATGTTGTTTTTCAGAATGAACGAAATGGACCTTTCCCCCACGGAGAATAAAGTTTACTTTGGACAGCTGCTCGGCATGTGTGACCAGATCAGCTTCCCGCTAGGTAAGTTGCACTAAAAGCAAACAGTACGTTACAAAATCACGCCATTCTTAACGTCACAAACTCAGATGACCGACGCAGTGCCGCTGAAACACGAACCGTGCCGCTGTCGGGTTTTCCTGCACTCAGGCGGTCACTGACCTGAGAATGAGCTTGTTCAGTCTGTGGATGTGTTGAGCGCAAACAGGTTCTCGGTGTCCTTAACAGGTCGCGATCAAACAGTACATCACGTTCGCTCGGCACTGAAAGGACGACGTCCGTCTGAACAAATCTCAGATTCACTCGTGATGGTCGCCAGTGTCCTTGGTGTGCAAAACAACCAACAACTGCTGCATCCTGATAGTTTCTTCTCTAAAACTTTGCCAGTTTTTTCAGAAATTTAAAAAGTTTGCTGCAGTTCAGTTCCATGTGTTTTGTTTTTTATGACAAGATTAAATCAGGAAATCCTAAACTCAAAACTCAGTCTTTGTGTTGACTCATAACAAACAACTTAACAAAGAACCAGTTTTAAATTGGACCTTTATGCACTTTGTTAAATGCAGCTTGCCACAAAGAAACAATTTGTTCTCATTTCTTTAGCTGAATCTTTTACACCAGAACGGCTGACCATGCAGTACCTCATAAAACCACCAGAGGGAGCCATTTTAATTCTCAGCCATGGATTTAAATTCATTCAACCACCTAAATTTAAATTTATGATGGTTAATATGTTAATTTCTTTACGCATATGTTGACCTTAAGGAGTATGACAGAAGATGTTTTTACATGTTTATATGTGTCATTGTAATTTGAGATTGTCATTTGTTATTTTGTTTTTGTGTTCCTTTGTTCTGTACGTTCAATAGTTCAATAAATAATTTTACCTTTATTTATACAGGTTAGTCTCATTGAGCCTCGAGGACTCGTTTACAAGAGAGACCTGTAAATAATAAGATATGTTTAGCTGGATAAGATAAATAAGACAATAAGATGGCGGTGTCCGTCCACTGCTTTAATCTGTGACGTCATGAAGGAGCAAAGATGGCTGCCAAAGAAGGCAACAGCTCACAGCTGACAAAAATATTTGATTAACAGCAAGCCCAGCTGGATCTGTGCCACAAACTATTTTTAATCTATTCATAATAAATTAATAGAATTGATAATTAACAATGATTTCTTTCAATAATCATGTAAACGGTTGATCCATCCATCCATTATCTTTTACCCGCTTCTTCCATTTTGGGTCACGGGGGTCGCCGGTGCCCATGTCCAGCAATCACTGTGCGAGGGGCGGGGTACACCCTGGACAGGTCTCCAGTCCATCACAGGGACACATAGAGACAAACGAGACAAACAACCATTCACTCTCTCACTCACACCTAGAGACAATTTAGAGTTACCAATCAGCCTAACATGCATGTTTTTGGTCTGTGGGAGGAAACAGGAGTACGCAGAGAAAACCCACGCGTGCACAGAGAGAACGTGCACACTCCACCCAGAAAGTCCCCCGGACTGGGATTTGAACCAGGGACCTTCTCACTGAGTGGCAGCAGCTCTACCAGTTGTGCCACCATGCTGTCCATTTAAATATACAGTATTGTGGAAAAAAAAAAAAAAAAGTACTTGATTTATTGTAGGAACAATGTTGTGCATACCTGATGTGCTGGCTGAGAGCTGCAAAAAATGAGAGGGAGGAGAAGAAAAAACTCAAACAGAAACTAAATCTGAATCCTTATGTTTCCGTTGATGTGTCTGGACATCCCTTTCTGCAGGTACTCTTCTAAAATGTCACGATAAAGGTCCACATGCTCATAAAGTCAGCCCCTTGTTTCATCTGCTGCTCTAAGAGCATCCTTTGCTGCCAAGTCTGTGCCGTTGCTCCAGAAATACATTGACTTTAAGTTTGTAATGAAAGACTCACTGAAGTGTCGGACATTTCTCTTTGAATTTGAAACTAAAGTACAATGTTCGATTACATTTTATTTTTCATTTGTGTAATGTAGTTGCTAAAATAGCAGAATATTTAAAACAATGACTTTGCAGTGACTGCTACAGTCTTCTGCTACTAAAACAAAATAAGTCAAGGTACTGTTTATTTCTAAAGGATAAATGTATAAATGACACTTAAACTTTGACATGTGCTACTGATTATCATGCTGCTGATTATCCATGTTGCTGATTCTCATGCTGCTGATTATATCATGCTGCTGATTGTCTCATGCTGCTGTATTCATTCATACCCAACTGCTCACCATAGACTCTTGTTCAGGCTGCTCTTATTACATTGCATTGTTTTACATTATAAGTGTTTATCATATACAGTATCTTAGATCATTTAAGGTACTGTTCAGTGTTTGTTTAGTGCATTTCTTAGTGTATATCTTAGATCCTTAATTACTATTATTTTTATATTTATATTTTGCTATTTTTGGGAGTAACTGGGACCCTGTGTACATAATTTGGTTCCACCTCGTGTACCACATGTTGGAAATGGCAATAAAGTTGACTTGAATTTGAACTTGAACTTGAAAAACTCTGATTTTATTTTATTTCAAGGCAACAAATATAGAGTTTAAAGAGTTGTGCTGATGCTTTGGGTTTATTTAAAAATTCTCATACATGAGGTTCATGATTTCCTCTTTCCTCCCTCAGGAATCAATGAGCAGGGCTTGTATAGAATCGTCGGCGTTAGCTCCAAAGTACAAAAACTGCTGAGCCTGGCTATGGGTAAATTTACACAAAGAATTTAGTGAAACTACACAATTGAAGTGCCTCCCTGTTGTATGTTTTTCATCCTTCTCTGTATTTTTCTGTTGATCAGATCCCAAAACATGTGCTGACGTGGAGCTGGATAACCCCGAGTGGGAGATTAAGACTATAACAAGTACTATCAAGCACTACCTCAGGTTTGCGTCAAAACACTTTTTTTTATTTCACATGCACAAATATTTTTTTACATTTTATAATTCCAGTCAGTAGACTGATTTTTTTTTTTTTTTAATCTCAGAATTATTCCAGCTCATATTTTCTCTTGCCACTTCTATAAATAAAAGTGCCCAATTCATTTTTCATTCAAACTGCGCAGTGTTTGTACAAATTCCATCTACAAGTTTATTTATGGATTTTTTTTATATAGTTTTCTCAAGTCAGGTTTTGCAAAGTACTTATATTTGAAAATTCGTGTATGTGATTCTGTTTAGAGAAATCTTCTATTGAAAGCTGCACAATTACATGTGTGGTGTCTTCTTGACATATCCTGCTGCAAATCCACACAATCCTGCTTTTCCTTTACATTTTTTATTTTATTTTATTTTTTTACTTTTATTCATCCAGGGAGGATAATCTTTGCCAGCTGTTTTAATTTGTATGCTTACTGTTGCCTCCTTTTAGGAGATGGATAGCTACAGGGAGACTTTATTCATCCCCTGAGAGGAACTATTTTTTGTGATGTAAGCAAACATAAAATACCTGCAAAAAGCAGAAGTCAAGGATAGTTTGTATGAATAAGTAAAACATAAGAAAATGGTACAAGCAGGATAAGAATAAACAGACTGTACATATAAATACGAAATAAGGACATTTATAATAACAGTAAACCTACAGTTATAAGAAATGTAAATACAGTCAAGGTTTATATCAAACGGTGCTTCTAAAAGGCAGAATGTACAAACATTTACATATTTGCAGTAGTTATTGAAAGACAGAATAAAACATTTGTCTTCTACCCAGAGATGAGCTGTTCAACAGGGCGATGAAATGATATGAATGACCCCCTCCTTTAATGACAGTGGAGCTCAGTGAGACAAGTGGAGAAAAGCTCTGCTGTCTCTGTAGCATGATGGGTGGGAAGGACCGTCAGTGATGGAGCTCAGTTTGTTCTGTGACTTCCTGTCTGTCACGACTCACGTGTCTTCAGGTCCTGACCAATCATTTTCCAAGCCTTATTAACCAATAGTAAATGGACTGTACTTATATAACACCTTTCAAGATACTCAAAGAGCCTGGTCACTGTTAAAGAGATATTCCAGATTGTTTGCAGTAGGATTTTGTTGAAAGAATATAAGTAATTAATATCTTACCAGTTGCAGTTAGCTCACTGAAAAGCCTCAGTTTGGAGAAAACAACTCCCAAGTCTCTAAACAGGCAGAAGAATATGACCATTTTCATTGCTGTAAGTTTTGCATAATTCAGTTATTCTGGAAGAAACACTGATATTGTGCCTCAGACATACCAGAAGTGCTACAGATAGCTGCTGCTGCCAGAATTTTCACTTGCAAAGAAACATGGAATTCTATGTAAATATTTAAATAATGCAGAATTGACAGTTATAGACCCATTTCAGCGTGATGTTACAATCACAAGCTGTGCTGTCTGGGTTTCTTATTAGTGGGCAGTTAAACCTAATTTTGACAAATCATTGCCAAAAAAAAAAAAGAAGAAAAGAAATATTGATACTTTGCTGTGTACATGGATGTACGGTAATCAAAAGTTTATTAAAATTCAGGCTTTTATTTTTTATAGCAGGGATATTCAAGTGGCCCGCGGGTGACTTCAGTCCGGCCCACGAGGGTTTGGGTTTTGGGTTCTGTTCATTGCATTTAAAGTGCTATGTGTTGTCATCATTGTATGTTTCCATACAATGGTGAAATTGGTTCTCTACATTTAATCCATCACACCCAGGTGGAGCGGTAGGCAGCTATGTAAGCACCCGGGGAGCAATTAGAGGTTAGGTGTCTTGCTCAGAGACACCATGGCATGTGGGACAGCTATTTGCCTCAGATATCGAAGACTCTTAAAAACTGCAGGAGCCTTCAGCACATGTAGTCTGAATATTGCTCTAGGCATAGTTTCATTTGTTTATTTTTAATATTTCTGTTTACTTTAAGTGTTAACTTGGCGACTAAGCCTGACACAAAATTAGCAGTGCTCATCATCGAGCTTGTGCCGGAGTGCGTCGAGTGAAATCAACAGAAAGAGCTTTCTCAGTAAAAACTCCATAAATAACTCCACTGTTCTACTTATTGAGTAATAATAAATCCATTATTTTTATTGAGACACATTTACAGTTTGTGAGAGTTACCACACACCCTGAGGTGTAAAGATCAAAGTTGTCGCAATTCAAACAGGCAATTCCTTTGACGCCTCAAAACACACGCCCTATAACCAAATATTACAACCATGTAGTGTTGTATTATTTCAGAGGCTCTTGTGTAAGAAATCCTGAGCAGTCGATCAGGCAATTGTAAATCTCTTGATATATTTGACCACTTGGTGACTGTCTGCATTGTCCCAGCACTAATGTGTATCCAGCAACTTATTCCCTTAATTATTTTACCACAAAATCTTTGCAAAGCAAATCTGATGGCCTTTTTAATTTCTTCTCAGCGTTTTGTCTGGCTCAGGCTAATTCACACTTTCACTACTTCAGCATACTAGGCATGCATATAAATCTGCAATCAAGACACAAAAGTGCTATGGTTTTGTGTAAAAGTTTATAAAACGACGTTTGCATGAACTGCCATGTAATCTTACCGATTAGAGTTGCTTTAAGATGACATCAGTCCACTTTAGTCTCGACTCTTTTGAATCCAGCTGTTAGCTCATTATATCCAGTCAGATTTAAACTGTTACACTAAACTGAGGTTCTTCAAAGAGCTATGTATTTACAATAAAAACTATATATATTTAATACGTGTAACCTTAAAAGATCCTAACTAAACTATTAAATGACTTCTTTAAGAACACTAATAATAACTGTGGCAGGAACAGGTAGGAAACGGGGACAAAATGTAAAAAGTAGTTGTCGTCTTTATTCTGCCATCAGTCTACTGTACCTGAATAAATCTATTCTGGGCTCAGCACAAACGCTCAGGTACACACAGATTCAGATACTTTCCAGCAACCCCTGCTCTCCACTTCTACACAGTACTCATAAGCTCAGGTCAGGCTTCACCAAGACCCAGCAGGCAGCATTACACTCATCTAGCAGCAACAGAAATCTCATGAAAAGTTGCTGAAGGTTTTATTGAGCACTCTCACAACTCTTTGCAGCGTTCGATTTTCATAATACGGCCAATCTGAAGCTCATTGCGTGAGCTAACTGGTCCTGTATTTCCAGAATGCTGCCGGCACCTCTCATGACATACCAGTACCACAGGAGTTTCATCAAGGCTGCCAGTGAGTATTTTACTTCTCATTTGCCTGTTAAATGTTCACTTTTGATGTTTAAAATAATAGTAACACAAATTGACTTTCAATTTCGAGAAAAAAAAAAAAAAAAAAAGAATGATAGTATTTGATTAAAAAACATTCTTGACTGGTAGACTGCTGTCCCTGCCCTGCTCCATGGAAAGATTCAGGAAGTCCTTTGTTCCTCAAGCCATCAGACTGTTCACCTCCTCCCTGTACAGGAAATAGAGCCTTGTAAATATGTGGTACCCCGGACACTTACAGTATGTATGTGTATGTATGTATATGCTGTACATGTACATATGTATATGTATGCTTAGATGTGTATGTATAGGTTAATCGTGAATGTAGTACTCCCTACCATCTTGTGCATGTGCATATGGTCTTTTTCCAAATTTGTGTATTCTGCTTCTTTTTTTGATTATTTCATGTCTTTTTTCTGTATAATTAGAACATGCTACTGGATGCCTTGAATTTCCCCCTAGAATTAATAAAGTATCCATCCACGAGTCAAATCGACTGCATACTCTTGGCAATTTTCTGAAAAAGGCCATTTTTGAGAAGCTCAGACGTGGGTAATTATTGTCAAAGTAAAATATGAGACATGGATTTTACTGTTCTCTGTAAGCAATGGTTTATTTGAGGAACGCCTCAAATATATTTGAAGAATGGGGACGTCGGTGTGCAGATGAGGTTGTCGTGACCTGCCTTGTAGCGTTGCCCTCCGATTGTTGTGCTTTGTGTCATGTTTGACTCAGAACGCCGCAGGCATATGTGGATTAGGGGTATTATACGGATAAGATTCAAATTGCTCCTGAAAAGAGGGGGAAGCGTGGGCATCTGATCTAAATGGTACGACCTAGTTGAAGTTCATTTCTCTGAAATACGTTGCGTCAGACAGCAGCTGCAAAATGTTCCGGGTCTTTTAAAAACACATTATCTAAACTCTCCAACTGTTAAAGCAATCATTTAGCCCACAGTTTTTTTTTTTTTTTTTTTAATCTTTTTTCTTGTGGCTGCTAGGTTATAAATTAAATTCTTGCAAGCACAAAGTTTTTCAGACCCTAAAATAAAGTATTTCTAGACTTGCATGCTGTTTTCTGAATATCGAGTAGGATAGTTTATTCTGGTAACTTCAGGTGCAGTTTATGCTCGTTCGGTTCAGTCGACCCTGAAAAGGGTTCACAGAACCTGCTTTCTCTACAAGCTAATCCTTTAGAAAGCTAAGCTGCAACAGGAAGAAACTCCAGGAAATGACTTGGTGTTCCTGGCAACACTTCCAGGAAGTGGCTCCGTACGTAGCGATGCCAGTTGGAGAGCGAATAAAAGAGCTGTTTTATATTTTTGTATCCTTGTTAGGAGCGAGGGTTCTGGAGCAACTGAGCGTTTTATTCCTTCACAGCTCAGTGGACATCAATGCAGATCCCAAATTGGAATTTATGCTTGTAAATCATCCATATACGCTTTCATATTTGTTTCTTGTTTTCCCTATTTTCAGACATCTTCCGTTTTACACCTGGAATAAATTGGTCTCTGCTGATGTCACATGCACGTGCATGTCATCTATTTGCGTGTGAATGTGTAATTATGTGTCCCAGTCATTGAGTAATTTCTCCAGGGCTCAGGTCTGCAGCAGCAAGGTTTTGTGAGGACAGCGTCCTGGTTTAAACTCCCTCTTTTGGCACCTCCTTCCTCTCTACTCTCTGTATCACGTTTTCTCCCAATTCCTCCCTCCTCTGAGCCCTTCCTCCTCCTCAAGTTTCCTCTTTAGTAACTTTTATTAAGTTTTCAATGCCCAGCTTCAAATATCAGGTCTGCGTAGAAAAATACAAGACAAAGGTAAAAGGAAAACGACGGAAGTGGTGTGGGAACAGGGTTAGTGTGAGAAAAAAAAGAAACGTTAAAAAACGATGAGGAGGTGGCGCAGAGGGAGTGGTAGGGCTGAGCTTGATTTGAGATTTGAGATGCCTTTCGTGCTTTCAAGACAAGAAAATACAGAGACTGTAGCTGCTCACGGTGCAGAGGTCTAGTTTTGCTTGCAGCATTGTTTTCACCAGGAATTCTTATGTTTATATTCAAGCATTTTCACTTTTGCACATGAGCTTTTTACAGTGTTATTTTTTCCCACCATGCAAAATTTAAGTTTTTATTTAAAGTTTTAAAAACACACACTAGAACAATCTTTTATTAGTTTACTACTTTGTGAAAAAGTTGGTTAAATGTAACTATCAAAGAGTGATACAGGGATAGACGATCATGTTAAACAAGACTGAAAGGACAGTAGTTTAGCGACTGATGTTTATCTTGATAAAATCAATGGGATTGTTACATCGATAAGAACTCAAGATGTGTGTGCGCTGTTTTGTGCAGAAGTGTTCAGGGACAGATCTTTGGTTACATACGAGCAAGAGGCCGCTGTGAATTAATTTGTTTTCTTTTTATTCTCCAATTCAATTTATTTTGGCAAAATGTTACCAGGAAATAGAAGAATTTTAACTCCTCCTAAAGCTCCCATTCATTTTTTTTCTCTTTCTACCCTGCAGCCTGCCACCACCCTCACATTAGAGATCGCCTTGTATCGATCTCACAATCCATTTAAATTCAATTCAATTCAGTTTATTTATACAGTGCCAGTTCACAACAGAAGTCATCTCAGGGCACTGAACATAAACATTCATATATATATAAAAAAAAAGTTAATACTATTTATGTGAGGAGCAGACTGCTTTGAATTTAATTCCATCACAGACTCTCATCTTGAGCAAGCACGAAGGCGACAGTGGAAAGGAAAAAAAAACTCCCTCAAGAGGAAGAAACCTTTAGCAGAACGAGGCTCAGGACAAGTGGCCATCTGCTTCGACCCTCTGGATTTGAAAGGAACTGGAAGGAGGAACAGAAACACAATGGCAGAATCAAATGTTAAGAGAAATAGTATCAAATGAAAACTATTTTTTAAGGAAATGAGGTCAGTTTGGCCTCCAGTAGTCTAAGCCTATGGCAGCATAACAAGCCAACCCTGACTACTGGTATATGATTTATCAAAAAGGAAAGTCTTAATCCCAGTCTTCAAACTGGACAATGTGTCAGCCTCATGGACAGAAACTGGAAG
>JARVLU010000324.1:11752134-11766240 GCA_031762415.1 Simpsonichthys santanae
TCTGCCTTCATAGTTCTGCTGGTACGTCTCACTGGCGATTCCAAACAGCCAAATTTTGGTCATACCACCGAACCGAGCTTGTAGCCTTCTCCAAGGTCTATTCCCTCCTACCGGTGAGTCCCAGGAACCGCAAGTGGCCTGTGATTCTCAGAAATCCTGTCCAGTTTACAGTTCAGCTCATGCAGCATCTGAGTCAGAGTTTACCGCTTGGTACATTCCTTCGTACAAGGCAATGAGTTGTCTGTGGACACTGCCAGAGAGTTCCATAGTCCTGATAAAGATGGCACAGTGTCTACAAGCCGGCTCAACTCTGACACAGATCCACAGATGTCCTCGGGAGGGAAGTGATAGGAGAGTGTGTGGGGGAGCTGAGCTTCTTGTTCACATAAACAACCAGGAGAAGTTAAAGATAGCTGGCCAATTCAAGGCCGAGTGGGGAAGCCAAATTCAGATAATTATTTTGGGTCAGGCAGCCTCTGCTTGAAGTTCCATGTCTGCCTTCATAGTTCTGCTGGTACGTCTCACTGGCGATTCCAAACAGCCAAATTTTGGTCATACCACCGAACCGAGTTTGTAGCCTTTTCCAAGGTCTATTCCGTCCCACCAGTGAGTCCCAAGAGCCGGTGGCCAGCGATTCACAGAAATCGTGTCCAGTTTACAGCTCAGCTCATGCAGCGTCTTAGAGCTTACCACTCAGTATATTCCTTCATACAAGGCAGGCAGACTCACAATTGCCAGAATCGCTGCCACCATGTTCCAAATTTTTTGATATGCCAGATATCTGGCCTGCCAATTCCAAAAAGCAGAAATCCGGTTATGATAAATCCAATTATGTACAAGTCTTCTAGGTCCTCAATGGAAAATACAGACACACCATCTTCCACTGGCTTCAGGAATCCATTGTGTATCCATATGTCAAAAAAACTTTCACTTGTGGAATCAAAGAACTATAGAAATCATTAGGCTACAATCTAATTTCACTTTAAACTATAGAAAAGTAAACAATAAGCTAAAATAAAGCAATTTTTTAATCAGAAGTCTTCTAGTGTGCACAACAGTCGTGAAGGTTTTGGACATTTTCTTTAAAACACTTTATATGCTTTCTATGAGTAGAGGCATGAGAAGTTTGTAGAAGGGCTTTTCTGTCCAATGGCGCTTCATTCCTTGTTGTCCTAAAGTTTACGTCTGTGCTTTTGGTTTGCAATCACAAAACAGAGTCCATGGTTTACAAACTAAGAGCAGAGCTTTATCATTTTACTTACCGGTACCTGGACTCAAAGTTTCAGCTCACCTGGATAAAAGTTGGACCAACTGTCCTGTCTCTGCAAGATGCGGTCCATCCTTCTCCCTTTCATTGGGTCTTCTTTCTGGTGGAATTCAATGACAACTAATTTTTAACACAAAAGAACACTGAGGCCTAAAATTAAATTTTGCTGCCGCTTTTTAAGACTTGTGAACCAAGTTGTATTGTTTTGAGACTTTTTTCTTTCTTTAACAAAAATTCACAAAATCTCACGAGCCGTTTCAAGGCCAAGGTCCAAATTTCATGTGATTTAAAAAAATAATAAAAAATTCTAAGTTGTGGTTGCACATTTAGCTTTTAGTGACATGTTCTTGCCTGCAAACACTTTTCCTGATATTGATGAGGGTAATTCCTCCCTTGCTGCTCATCGCTACTTTTAGCTAGGTCATTGCCCAGCTGAGTGAAAAGGAATCCACCCAACAATTCATCTATGTTCCAGAATGATCATACAAGACTTCAGGAAACTGACTGGCTCATATTTGGTGGTAAATGTGGTGTTCTGGCTTTGGACATATCTTCATCTTTGCAGGCCTGCCTGTTTCCACAAAGTGAAAATGAACAAAGGTCAAGGTGATATTTGTCAATTTTATGGAAAAGTTGCAGAAATATGTCTAAATTGCAAGACTGGTCAGCATTTGAGGACGTTAGTTAAATTCATAATTGCAATCACAACCTTCAGGAGAGACTGAAAACGTCAGAGGAGTCTTTAATATCACAACAGTGTTAATTATTTTCTACCTTGCATAGAGGTAATGTGCTTGTATTTTTTGAGGTCCCGTTTTGATTCGAGTCAGTTGGAAGAGGAAGACGAGAAAGACTCCTAAAGAGCAAAAACAACACTTCTGTTAGGATTTAGTTGTGGACTGATGGTCGTAATTGTTCAGGTAACTTACTGAGATCTTTCAGCCAGCATCACAATCCTCCTTGGATCTCTTGGTCCACGTTCTTCTTCTTTCCTCTTCTCCAGAGCGACCAAGCTGCGGATGTATCCTTCAGCCACTCCCTTTCCCGTCACCTTTTCTGATTCATTTACCTTCTCGGGATCACAACTTCCATTTAGATCATCTACATCTTGAATTGCCTCAGACTCATCTTGACTTTCAAGATTTTCTAGAACTTCGTGCACTTCCATCCTTCGACTCTCCTCCGGCGCTTCTCTGTCCACGATTTTGTCCGTTTGTCCATCTTTCAGCTTGCACACGTTCCTCAGATGAGCCGCCTCTTCTCGTTCCTGCTGCAGCTGCACAGAGAGTTCATTCAACTTGCAGCGGGCGTCTTTGTGCTCGGCTCTCAGGCTCTCCAGCTCGCGCTCGGTCTCCAGCTGTTTGCCGAGAGCCTGAGCCAGCTTTTCCTCCACGGCTCTGAGGTTCTCCTGGAGCAAACCGAGCGCGTGCTCGGACTCCATCCGCAACCGGTCGGCCACAGAAACGGCAACCTGCAGGTCACACTGGAACTGTTGCCACTCCAGTCTCTCTGTCTGGGAACGAAAAACAAATTCTGTTCTAAAGCTGCATATAAGGTCAATTTGTTCTTCATTTGAAACTGATAAAAGATTTTAAAGGTATTGCAGCAGAAGGTGGCTCTAAAACCTATGAATCATGGAGTGCATAAGGTTTTCCACAGACTTATTCATGAAAGGAGTACAGTCATCATGGCTGTATGTCTTATGGATTATAGAAATGGCAGCTCACCCTGAGCGTCTCCTTCTGTGTTTCCACCTCCTCAACCAGCTCCTCCCTCTCCGTTATCAAGCGTCTTAGCATCTCTGTCAAGTTGAGGGAAAAGAAAACTCAAAAATAAACTCAAGTCTGGCAGCAGTGATTTGAGCAGACATGGTCTTTGATTACTGGAAGGCAGCATTTAGCTCACAGACAGACATGGCTGAATATGGGGTGCCGTTTGTAAAGTTACATGATCAAAAGTTAACAGCAATATTTTGTTTTATTTAGCCTGTCATAAGTCAAAGTCATATTTTCACCATGTCAGTCATACATTTATAAATGTCATAGTTCCAAACTAAACATTTAATTTAAAAGCCAAATATTTAATTTACAAACTAAATACTTAACTAGCAAGTTAAGTAGCATGCTAAATATTTAGCACCACATTAAATATTTAGTTTACAAACTAAATACTTAACTTGCAAGTTAAATACAGTAGTGGCATGCTAAATATTTAGCTCCACACTAAATATTTAGTTTAGAAACTAAATACTTCACTTGCAAGTTAAATAGTGGCATTTTAAATATTTAGCTCCACACTAAATATTTAGTTTAGAAACTAAATGTTTATGCCCAAGATAAATGTTTAATTTACAAACTAGTTAGTAACCTAAATATTTAGGTGTAACTTACATATTTAATTTCCAAGCTAAATATTTAATTTCCAAGCTAAATATTTATTTTTGAAACAAAACGTTTAATTTCCAAACTAAATATTTATTGTCCAAGGTAAATTTTTAATTTCCAAACCAAACGTTTACGGTAATTCCTAATCTAAACATTTAATTCCTAAATTAAATATTTAAATTGCCAACTAAATATTTAGCTCAGACCTAAATATTTATTTTCCAAACTAAACACTTAATTTGATACATAAATATTTAATTTGCTATCTAAATATTTAACTTGCAAGTTAAATATTTAGTTTATAAATTAAACACTAAGCTTGGACATAAACATTTAGTTTCTAAACAAGATATTTTGTGTAGAACGAAGTATTTATTGTGCTAACTAAATATTTAATTTGCAAGTTATGTACAGGTGGTTACCGACTTACGGCGCCATCAACCTATGGCGCCACCCCCAGTGACGTCATTGCGCTGTTTGTTGCTTTTTTTTTTTGCAGCATTTTATATTTTTTTGGGTTTTTTTTTTTTTTTTTAGGGTATTTTGTTAGCTAACTGCTTGGAAACACATTAAAATGGCCGTTCGAAGTTGTTTTACATTGAAAAAAACGTGTTTAAAAAGACGTTTCCGATCGCCGTTTAGTTTCGGTTTCGATTTTGCGGCCGAAAATCCGCGTTTACGGCCGCCACGGCGACCAGTTCCGGTTTAAGTCTAAAACGGTTTCCGGCCGGGCCGGAAGAACGGATCTCGGCCAGAAACCGGGGACTACCTGTATATAAATGGTCACTTTTACCCCAACTGTCCCAAAGCATTAGGTTTAAGTATAGTTTTACTTTATTCATGTCGAAGACAATGCTGGTGGCAGCGTGTGCAAAAAGTGTTTATCAATCAAATCAGACTTCTAACATCAGTTGCTATTTGAACTATTTGTACCAATTAAAACGGTTCCAATTGAAAATGGGAATGCTACATTTACTAACAGCTCTAAAATGTTGTACCTCATACCACAGGGTGACTTAGTTGCACGAACAGAGCGGAGTTACAACACACCACGTTAAAAATCACTAAAACCTCAGTTTGAAAACCCAGCGCTAGTGGAAAAACGACAACCAGACCAAATCTCTAGAAAGATGTCATCTATGGATTTGAATGCAGAAATAAGAGTTAGACGAGGATGGCTATGAAGAGCTTAAAAACTAAAAGGCACTAGTTTTCCCTCAAATACATCCTGTGTAAACATGTGGCTGAACAAATGTGCGTGTGTTTGATGAGAGCGGGACTTCTGCGTACGTATCACACACGAACAACGTTCCTCCTTTCTGCTGGACAAATAAATGAATCAGATTTACATCCTGTCTGTCCTCGAGTCCAGAGGAAAACCGCCTTTTTGCGTTTCGTCCTCCTCTTCATCACCAACGGCGTTCTGGGGAAAACCCGGGACGCCGGACAGTCTTTACATTTGCTGTGCGGTGAAGCTTTGCAGGTGAGCGGATGAACACTAAGGCTTGGGCTGATGATCCTCAGGAGCTGCGAAGTGTGGGCGCCGTGTTGCGTGGGGAAACGGTTGTATGCATGAAAACAGCTATGACACTCTGGAGGCAACAAGGACATCTTCAGAATCTTTAAATATGTCTAAAGTCAGGGCCGTGGTTGAGGGAGTGACAAAAACTGATTTTCCATCTTACATTCAGAAACCAAATTCTTCTCGGTTAACCAAGAGAGCAGACTACAGGTCAGTGGCTGGATTGACCACAACCAACTGAAACAAGGAGGTTTGAGGCCAGCAGTACTTTGCTTGGAGATTAGGTTGAATGGTCCAGTGCTGGAGGGGAGAAGGGGGGGGGGGGAACCAACCCAAAAAAACAAGAAACCAGACCAGTGATGGGGGTTGGCAGAATCAGGAAGTGTTTATGAGGGGGTTCTGTACAGGAACTGGTATAGGGTTGAATTTAAGGCATCGATTCACAGTTTAAGGCAGTCATTTCTGATGAAACAGCAGAGGTTTGACGCTCCCATCTTTGAATTTTGGTATCTGGTTGGTGATGATCTCCGCCAGCATCTCTGGGAATTCCACACTCAGGGTTTTATTCACAAAGGTGTGAAAGCAGATCTGCAGGAGACCCTCAACCATCTGAAAAAGAGAACGTAACAATCGTTTTGTAAAGATTACTTGTTGTCCTGAATGTTTTCCCCCAGTTGTGTCCAGTAGACCTAAAACAGACCTGTATGATGAAACTAGAACATTCCTGGAGAAACTTATGGGGACTGCCACATAGTGGCCATTTTAAAATTTAGATTTGACAGTACATTATGTTGGGGTTTGCTCTCAGCTGCTATCACATCAAATTTCAGTTGATATCTCTAAAAATGGCTGATTTACAGTATTTTTCCTTTTTTAGCTCAGGTGGCCATCTTGGATTTTTCATTTGGATTCAGTATGTGATGGAGAAAGTTCTCAGCTATAACCACACCAAATTGCAGCTCTACATGTGTAAAAAAAAGTTGAGTTAAAGCCATTTAAATGTAGCTTTGGTGGCCATCTTGAATTTTTTAAAAGTCATTATTTATTAGGCATTGCTCTTAGCTACCAACACACCAAATTTCAGCTTAATATAGCTAAAGATGGCTGATTTACAGTTTTATTCATTTTTATCTCAGGTGGCCATCTTGGATATTTGATTTGCAACCAGGGTCTATAAAAAATAACTAATAAAAATGGCGTCTTTCATTGCAAATTACGTTGCTATGGTAAGTTGAAACACCAGTAAGTAATCGCACACATGACGGTGCTGAGCCGGTCGTTCAGATATAACGTGTGTGGGGGGACATGTTGCGATTCGGGCCACATTCAAGTTGATGAAGAATAAGACATAAAGTTAAGAAACCCTTGTCAGGTGGATAACAATAGGTGACTGCCTTACCAGGCAGTCCCCAATAAGGATGGACCAACTTCATTGGAGGATTGCTATCATTTTCATCGGACACGGAGCACCAACTTTCTGTGCGTGTGTGTGTGTGTGTGTGTGTGTGTGTGTGTGTGTGTGTGTTTTCTAACCTCCTGCATGGAGTCCAGTAGCTTAGTTAGCTGGTAGAAACGCTGCCAGTTCTGACTCGTGTTCTCCTCTCTCTTCACGATGGCTTTTCCCAGCTCCTTGATGTACGTCATCCTGATCTCGTCGAAAATCGCCTGGCTCTTCAGGCCCTCTTTTGGTACTATGTATGTAAAACAAACAAACAAATAAAAAAAAAAACAATCATTTAAAACTGTATGAGAGTGGTAGGCTTTGGTTGGCATACCAGGATTATTACAATAAAACAAACAGAAACTTGAGGAGTAATTCAAGATGTTTTGTTTGTAAAACTTCTCCTACAGCAAAAAAAGTTGGGTTGTTGTGTAAACCAGGGGTTTTCAAACTTTTTGGGTTCAGGGACCCCCTCATAACCCTCATGTTTATTAAATAATTTTCTTCATTTTGTCTCTTTAATATAATGGAAATATTTGTGGAACATAAATACTTAAAACCTGTTCTTTAATAGCGTTGATATAATTTTTATACTTTAACATGGGGTATTTTTCATTCAAGACACAATTGATAAGCAAAACTAATTTCAGCTTCCAAAAATTACAGTTTAGAGAAAACAGCATCAAAAACCACTTCAAAACTTTATCCATGCACTTAATAAACATAATAAATGTATCGCCACTTCTTCAAATTATTACAGACAACTCTCTTTACATGAATCATAACAGCAGTAGTCAGACCAAGTAACACAAATTAATTTGTAAACCCGTCAATGCAGGAACGCAAATAGTGGTGGGAGGGGTGGGGGGTTGGTCTGGGGGTCCTCTTCCATGAAACTATGAAATAAAGATCATCCAATTTCCTGCATTTTTGGTGTATTTTAATGAGTTGTTAAATATCTACATGTTTGTAAAAAAATAAAATAATATTTTATTTTCTTTGAGGACCCCCAAGGACCGTCTCACAGACCCCTGGGGGTCCAGGGCCCCCAGTATGAGAAGTACTGCTCTAAAATGTTAATAAAACAGAATGCATTTGTTTGCTAATCTTAAACACATTTCACTCATAATAGAAAATAGTAAACCTTTCAAATATTTAATTAAGAAATTGTAAGCTAGCGGCGCTCAATACAGGCACGCTAGCTAAAAAGTAAAAAGGCAGCGCTCACTCTGCCTCTTCCCTCACACTGACCAGCGTGCAGCTCAGAACTGTGTCAAACAACCGCCTCCGTCGACAAAAATTATGGACGAGATGAGCGCCACACCATGGCAAGTTATCTAGGAGTAGTTTTTAAATTTAATTGCAGAACACATCTTTAAAAAAACTGGGACAGGGAAGCAAAAGGCTGTAAACGTAAAGTAGCATGACTAACAGCTGGAGCAGCTTTTTGCAGCTAATTAGGTTAATTAAGAAAAGGTCAATAAGAGGACTGGGTATGAAAAGAGAGGCAGAAATATACAGAAACAGTTTGATTTGCTTTTTCCACACTAAATGAAACTCACTCGCCATGTGCTACATGAGGAAAAATAATCCCAGGTTCTTATTTAAATCTTCTCCGATGATGTCATCAAGAAAAGACAACACACAGAAGCGAGCTGGGATCAGAGTCTCAGGTTAGATTGTTGATCTTTATCAGCGCCATGAAATGTGGAACCATTTTCCTTCTGAAAACGGTGAAAGCCAGAGTCCTGCTGTTGAGCTAAACCACATGTCTGAACGTTCGGCTTGTGCAAAACACCGTAATTCAACTTTAGGAGACAAACTGTTGAGATACAGCAAGAGCTGGAACGATGGGAGGAATAATAAAAAGTTTTAACTTGGACCACATGGAACAGGAGCAAGCGCACTCCACCCAGCGTTGTCTTGCTGGCTGAGAGAAACCTTCAGCGTCTTAACGCCAGTGTAAACACGAGACCTTCATGTCGGTCTGCTGCATGGCACGGAGCCCACTGACAGCTACACAGATTATGCAAAAGGCCGTGACATTGCAATATTTACATAATCACTTCTAAGGGAGCCACTGCAGTGGAAGTGCTCTCAGGACTTTTTGTGTTTGCAGCTTTAATAAATACTAATTTTTTTTTATTTTTATTTTTTTCAGACAGACTGCCTCCGGCTCTTTACTCCACGCTGTTTTACATCTTACAACTGAATCCTGCTCCTTAAAGGCCACAACGACCTCTTTCACAAGCTATCGTTTCAGTTTAAGATTCTCCTTTAAATTTAACATCACTAATCAAAAGAAACGTTTAATGGGAGGCTTCTTTTTTTTGTCGATAGTCGGTGATGTTCAAACCAGCTCAAACCCGGGCGGTCCTGACTTGATTGTTTTTCCACCACCTCTGGGAGCGGATGGAAACTGCTCTCAGGTGCAAAAATGCAACCAGTGCTCGGCATGGAAATGTAATTTCCTCTGCATGAGCAAATCCTCCTTTTTTTTTTTTTTCCTACCAGTCATAGAGAATAAGGCAGAATGTTTATTATAAATATATTTGTTTACTGATGTCTGTTGGTCGATTTTAATTGCAATATTAACCAAACAATAGAGGCTGTCAACAGGTTTGAGCTTTATTTTTTTGGGGAGTGGGTCAAAAATCACCAGAAACAAGGGTTTGATGACCAATTATATTTCTTCCAGACATAACTGACGTCTCTCCTTTAATTTGAACCTTTCAAAGTGCAAATCAAATCCATCCAGAGTAAATATGGAATAAATGACAGGATCCAATTTTAGTCAGGAAAAAAAAATTAAAATAAAAAGACGTTTTTGTAATGAGTTTGTTCATTATGTGCTCTTATTTAAGTAACTCGTGATGATCAAATAAGTCGAAGAGTAATTCCTCCTGGAAGATAAGAAACAAAATGGTTCTAATTTCACTCTTCTCCGACCTTCTGTGTTCTTCTTGTTACTGAGAGGAAATGAGTTTTTGTCAGACATCTCAGGTTATTTTCAAATTATTGAGTACAGAGAGGAGAGGGGCACCAGCTCCTCCACAACATGGAAAGGTGTAACTGCAGTCACCCCCCCCCAAAAAGTATTTTTTTATGCATTTGCTTCTAATTTCAAAGTAAAATGTTAGTACTTTATGTTTTTTATTGTTTTTTATTATGAAACATGTATAAAAAGTGAAAAAGAGCAAAATGATATTCTTTCCTAAATCAAGTCCTGTTTGTTTTAAATGTATACGTCATTGGGGAAACATTATTTATATAGCTCAATAAATTATTTGACATGCTACAACTGAAAGGACAGGTTGGCTCATGCTTCAACAGATAGACTGAGATTAAAACATTTATGAGACACAGTGAGCATCAACCCAACATTTATATTTGACCTAAGGAGTAAACTCAGTTTTCTTACCTGTGCTGAGCAGCAGGAGCACCTTCATGCACAGGTACTCGTCATAGGAGACCTGCAGTCGGACGAACTCGTTGCAGATCTTCAGCATCTGCTTGCACTGGTCATCCATGAGAGGCAGATTCATGCGCTCTCTGAGAAAAACAAAAGGAAACGTGATGTTTGGAGAACAGGTGGAAACTGCAGTGGAACAAGAACAGAAGTGAGGCGTACGTTCGATACAACGCGGAGCTTTTTCCACCGAGTCTGAAATTCAAATCTCATTAAAACCGTCCCGCAGAAGAAAAGAAAAAAAAGTGGCTGTAAATCCAGTCATGGTGGATTTTCACACCACGTTTCCACTTCGGCACATTAACGTCGTGTTTTTACAACCTTAAAAAGTAATACGCTTCTACAGAAACCAACTCCACCCAAAGATCTGCAGAGAAATATGATTTATGCACCTTTTTTTTATTCTTTTCTCCTCTTTCTGTACAGTTGAAGTCTTCATGGAATGTTACTCCGTGATACGTTTTAACATGAAAAGTTTTACACGAAGCTGCTTTTGTTCCCACAATAACATTTACCGCACACTTTGAACAAAGCAGCTCCATTATATCACATTTTCCTTCAAGTATTAAAACAGCCATCTTACAGTGGACCAATGTGTGTGAATAATGTCAGAATAATAAAAATTACATAGATTTACACCTTCATTTGATTTAAAATATTTATTTGACTAACATTTGATGTCAACCTAATTCAAGATGGGTGCCAAAGCCAACTGACCTTAAACACCAACATGGCTAGAACGTGCAATGCTAAGTTTTTAGTTTACATTTCAACAGTATTTTACTTGAGTATAATCAAAAGACTTGTATGCTTATGTATGTGGCAACGTGGTAAGATTAGATGGTGTGTTGAAGCTGAGTGTGTTGAAGCTGAGACACTATGTTGTGTCTGTTTATGTAAAACAAAATAAAACTGAGCCCCTTAAAGAGGTGTCCCATTTGACTGAGAAAGACTTTAACCACTAACCCTTTTGACACTGGGACAAACTCAGGGGTAAAAATAAACCCAGACAAGCTGTGCGTTGATGTCCCCGGTCGCTGAGGGATCTGAATTGTAAATGTTTGTAGTTTTCAAAATGAGGTTTTCCAAGTTTTTTTTTTTTTTTTTTCTGGACTAGAATTGAACAGGGAATGCAATGGTGCAAAATATTCAAGTGGGTAGGAGTTATACTGTGTATAAGAATAGTGGTTGTTTATTTATTTGTTTGTTTTTTTGCTTGTCCCAGTCAGTGTAGAGTGATGAATCCTGGCGAGTGGAAGGAGCAATTTTATCCACAACCAGGAACAATGGTGGAAGCAGCGGGTGGCCAATGGTGGCCTCGGCCACCATGGATTGAGCTTTGGCCACCCCAAGTGTCACCCCAATCATTTGACCCGACCTGTTTTAGGACTTTGTTGGTATTTCTATATTCGCTGTTATTTGAAACTCTGGCACAACAATTTCCTGTGGGATCAATAAAATTCTATCTCATCTTATTTGAGGAAACTATACTTTTAAGCACTTTAAAAAGTGTTCAAACTGTAAAACTTACGTTTAAAAACTAGAAAACATAGTTTCCTCAAATGATAGGCGTGGTCAGTTTATATATATGTATGCCGGTGGCCATCTTGGACTCTTGACATGGCAACTCATTTCTCAGTAGTGACCTTTCTTACGTCACACCACGATGGCAGTTGGCTTGTTGCTTATTTTTGACCCAATCATTTGAGGATACTATACGTTTAAGCAATATGAAAACTAGAAAGCATAGTTTCCTCAAATGATTTGGGTTGCTGGGTCATATATAAGTCAAGATATCGATAAGTATATATGGCAGTCATCTTGGATTTTGGCAACCAAATTTTAGAAAATAACTTTTTTATGCCTAGATACAGCACAAAATGGAAGGTTGCACCAAACATATTTTTCAAGCCATCGTGCTCGGAACATGCACTGGTAGACGAACGGACAGGGGGCATTTTACAATTTCTCCTTTCTGCTCCGCAACTGGGGAGAAAAACAACCTTGTAATTTATGGGACTTTATGCCCTAACTCTAAAACGTAACTTATGTCTGAGTTGAATCATGGGCAAACAGATGGTCGACTAAGTGATGCCAAGAAACTGACAGCCATGGAATGAGTAAATAAGAAGTAGATCAATCAGACAAGGGTGGGGGACAGTGGTGGTGGGGCCTTTCTGGGTGGGGTTTGCATGTGTGGGTTTTCTTGGGATACTCCGTTTTCCTTTTACAGACTAAAATCATGCATGTTCGGCTGATTGGTAACTCTAAATTGTCCCTAGGTGTGAGTGAGGGAGTGAATGTTTGTCCTGTTTGTCTCTATGTGTCCCTGTGATGAACTGGAGACCTGTCCGTGGTGTCCCCCGCCTCTCATACAGTGACTGTTGGATATGGGCACCAGTAAATCCCGTGACCCGGAAAGGGAGAAGCGAGTAAAAATAATGGATGGATGAATCAAGACAAAATGTTTTGCAGACACAGCAGTCTAGTTAAACAGCTGGGTACGCACTTGTTTATGACGAGGTCTGGGGCAAAGCAGAGCATCCTGCCGTTACACTGCTCGTAGGACCTCCAGCCAAGACTGAAGGACATGAGGAACAGCCAGGAGCACTGCAGCAATGTCATCTGGTCATCAAGGTGGAGGCTACGGAAGCCTGGGAGAGGAAGATAAAGCTAGTTAGACTCAAGCCAAAACAAGTAGAAAGGAAAACAGAAATTCATAACCCAATTATTATTCATACACTAACATATTTATTTTAAAATGTGCATTAAAACATTTTCACAATTTCAACACTGATGTGCTGCCAAGAAGGTTTTAAAGATTTGCCAATATTTGCTATGCTTTACAGACTGGTCCATGACTGATGGAGATTGATTTGTATTTATTAATTAGATGTTGGTGCAATTTTTTTTCTGTTAAAAACAACAAACAGTGTTTCTGATTCAGGCTACTGTTGGCTACTGGAACAGAAACACTGATTTGCCAGAGTCTGATGGGTTGTTGTTTTTAACCAGACAAAACTGTGACCAGGAGCAGCTAAAAGCAACACCTGCAGTGACAGTCAGAGCAAGGCAGCTGTCCTGTCTGCCGCCAGTGTCTCGTTTTATTTTAGAGTTTGTCAGGATTGCCAAAAGGTCGACTGTGAGGAGTTTAAAAACACATTTACAGATCCAGTGTGTTGTGACTGGAAAAAAAAAAAAAAAAAAAAGCCAAGGTCATACAAGATTAACTAGATTGGTTGTAGAGAAATCAAATCATACATTTATTTGCACTCTATACGTTGAAGAATATTCCAGCAGTAGTATCATCTATAACACAGTTAGTTAATGGATTAAAAAATGCTAACCTTAAATGCAATAACATTAGACAATAAGGTAAGGATCATGGGGTACTGACATCATTTACCAAATAGCAAATTGTATGCATGGGGGAGATAATTCATATCCATGCAGCTCAAAAACAAAGATAATATAAATAAAACCAATTGAAACTAGAAAATATATATTTGTAGCTATTTGAACATTGTACCATTGGGAAGCTGTACTGACTGAAAATAATGACAAATATGAGTTAAAAGAAAGCGACGAATATTACATTTTACAAATTGGTTATTGCCAAAAGTAATTTTAAATCTTACATAAAGTGCATTTATTGCCATATCAATTTGTTTATACAGTAGTGATATTTGTATACAGTCTGTAGTAAAGTCCCTCGATACTTTGTGGTTTGTTTTTCAAAATAAGATTGGACATGACACGATTGGCTGATTGATGGATGAGCCGCACGATCGGCATGGAATTTTCATTTTTAAATAAATTATTTTAAATTATTTAGCACCTGCTGCACCTTTGTGCAGCCCACAGCTGCAGAAAAAGCTTCCTCCTGCAGCTGATCTCCGTGCAGAGAGGAGAAGTGGGCGTGGCTGAGAGCGCTTGCAGGTGGCAAAGAGCAGATGAGGCAGGGAGCTGAAATCGTGACATTCTGTGCTCTTTTAGAGCATTTAGAGTTTAGAAACATTGTTT
>JARVLU010000324.1:11773301-11785551 GCA_031762415.1 Simpsonichthys santanae
AAATAAACCAGAACTGCACATTTAATTAGAAATAAGTTGAAGTGAAAAAGAAGCAGTGATAGATTTGTCACCAGAAGGAAGATTTTATGTACAGAGATCTCCACTGACTGTGGAATAAAGACTGCATAAGAAATTACATTTTAACATCACCTGATCAGTGAGCTTGTGACCAGAATCATTTGATTTTAAGCTTGATCAGCTTCGACAGTTTGATGCCCAGTCTGATAAGTCTCTTTTATCCCCAGTTAATGAACGCAATATTTGTGTGTTAACACATTAGAGCAATGTAGCAATTTTTTTTCCTTAGCATTAGCATGTCCCTGGTGTACAGTTTTTATGAGTGAAGAAAGTCAGGGTTAATTGTTTAGGTTTGTAAGATGATGGGGGAAAAAAGCCTAGAGTAGAAAAATAGGTGTAAGAGGTTGTTTACAAGAAACTGGAATGTTTTCATTTACAAAGAGATATTCAGCTGTAATACTATATTTTAAGGTGCAAAAAAGAAGATAAAATATTAAGGCACAACATATGGGCAATAAATATTAAAATTGCTACTTCGCGGTTTGACTTTTGTGGACTCGCTCTTTTGCGGTTTTTCAAAGTACTTGTAAGATTGAACAAAAACATTTTTTTACATGACACGCGATTGTCGACTTTAATATTAGTCACGTGATTGGGACAGTACTGGATACTGAACAGTAAACATTAACAAAAATAAATAAATACTGTACTTTACGCAGGTGCCGCCATTTTATAGTTAGGCTACAGCCTACACCGTTTCCCATTCATGAAAATTATATTTCCCAGAAGTCAACAGTGCTCCACCCAGAAGCCCCATTGCCTTCCGCTGAAATAATAGAAATAAAGTTTTGGTCGGATCAGAAAAAGTTTGGCGCTTATTACTGTAAAGGGACTTTGGCGCCCAGCGGATGCAGAGAGATGCACGGAACCCACCGGGAACCAGAGCAGATCCAGATTCATCGCTGAATCTGGAGGTCTGGTAGCCAGCCCACGAGGACTTCTGAGCGGTGACGCGCCACTGTAGGTCTGGATTCCCTCTGGAGCTCACCGCTACTACCCTGAGACAGAGAGCCAACCAGAACTGGCAGGGAAGGTCTGCAGAAATGGAACCGAGTCGGACCGGAACAGAGTGGAACCGAGAGCCGCTGCTGTTCTGACGAGCTGGTGAATTAAATTTAGTAGCTACATATATATGTTATTAAAATGATGTAGGTTTAAGAGTTTAGAACATTGCAAGATTGTGAGAAGGGTTTATAAAGCCTTAAAATATTATAAATACTAAAATAAATATAGCGTCCCTACTTCATTGATCTTCACATATTGCAGTGGGGTAGGGCGAGGTGCGAAACGTAATCCTCGCAACAAACAAGGGACTACTGTACATCTGTTCAGTTATGTAGAGTATTATACAGTAATTAACAATATTTATAGATTTCCACTAAGAGAAAATGGTCTAAGGTGGTGGAGTTTAAAAGTTTATACATGTCAGAGCTTTATGAAAACTGGACATTGGAATCTGCCTCAAAATAATGGGTGCATCTCTACTTAATATCATTTTCAATGTTTTACAAAGACATTTGATGCTACACAAAAAAAACTAGTTGGAGCAAATGATGCATTTTAAAACTTATATACTGTATAAGAAAACTAAATCTCATCCACCATTGTCTTACGTTTACCCACATATAGAGCACTTCTGTAATGGAGGCTGAGGAGAATCACATGAATCTTATCATTCAGATTCTTGTGAGTTCACATGCAACAATCTCAGAGAAAGACTAAATGTATCAGAGCATGCCTCACACTGAAACTTTTAGTGTGAAAGTTGTCCTACATGGTTCCAACTGTAACACTTCTCGAAAGTCATCACCAAATCACTAACCTAAAAACAAACTTAACAATAGCTGCTGGGATTATGAAACTCTATAAAAAAACACAAGGCCTGACATTTTTTTTTTTAGATCCACCAGATCCTGCCAGTTAATCGTCACTTAACAAGAAGTCAAAGTTGTTGCTTTTTACGATAAAAAGGTCTTACATTCAGTTTTGTACTTTTGTCACATTCTATGTTGCAGTTTGTGAAGATGTAGCAAATGGTTCCTAAAAAAGAATATTTTGAGAAAAGAAATAGGGCACATTGGAGAAGGTTTGAAATAAGAAGAGACTGTGAAACTGCAAACAATGTAAACAGAAATGGAAACCGGTTTTTCCGGACCTCCAAGTCTTTTGCTGGTTATCCTACAGAAAGGTAACTTGCTGCATGTAGACTTAACTGACCTTGTTTTTTCATCGCAAATAATAATAATAATAATAATAATAATAATAATAATAATAATAATAATAATAATCTTCTAAGGCAGACCTCTTCAGCGTCATTCATCCTTAGAAAAATGTGCAATTCACAAGCATTATCTGGTGAAGAAAACGACACATTAGAGGTGTAAATTACGTATACTCCCATTACCATTTACAAAGATACAAAGAGGAAAGGTGAAAGGCATGCCCATTTATCATTGTTTATTATACGAACATCTAAACAGCTATTGCTTTGTGATAAGTAGCAAAAGACGAATGGTAAAATGCTTTCCCCCCTACTGTTGCAAACCATGAAGCATTGCCAAACTTCATTCTCTGAGACCCCTGCTATCATACGTCACAAGTTTTGCTGCACCTTACAAGTCTCTTGACCGACTAATCCTTTGACAAAGCTTTGGTTCTATGGACCAACCTCAATTATTTCCCTTGGTCACCCCATGCCTCTATTTTTCTATTGTTTTCTGTATAACAGGTAAAGAAACTGTGGTCATCAAGCAATCCAGATTATCTCCTACGCCCAAGTAGAAAGGCTACAAAACTCCTACTTATTCTCAAAAGTAAAAGAGGCACATTAGCTCTGCTAAACAGAGCGGCAGAACAAAGTAGAAATACCAAATGGAACAGGCTACAGGTTACACCTAAGGTAGAGTTTCAAAACAAAAAATCCAATTATAATGTTATGTTTATGGCTTTCACTGGTCTCCTTATTAAAGCTACGAAATGTAGGTCTTCGTCTTGATTATGTACAATTCTAAAACCTATACTGCTATGTCAAGAAAATATAATTTTTAATTTGTGTATTTAAGTTCTAAATGTTATGTGCAGCTACTTTTCATATTTGACAGTTGTGCACATAATGTACAGACAAAATGTCCTGAAACCAGCGTGGAGCAGTTACCTCTAACGGTGAGTCAGTTTAATTATCGTCTGCTGCCGAACGGCAGTCAATATTGTTTTTGTCTGCGTGTCCTTGAGCGTGTTTGTTTGTCCGTTATGTTGGCAAAGTATTTCTTGAGCCACTAAACAAATTTTATTGACACCTTGGAACGTAATCATTGGGGTGTACATCTACAACTAATTATGTTTTAGAGTTAGTCCTACATGATGTTGGCCAAAGCTTATCAGTCTTAGCAAACACAAAGCTGCATACATTCATTCTTCTTCTTTTGGCTTTTCCCTCTCCAGGAGTTGCCAGAGCAAGCCATCCTCCTCCATCTCACTCCAACACATATATGCACAGTTATTTTAACTGAACACTGAGCCTAGTGCTGCAGCTTTAATGACCTCATCATCAGGAAATACTGAATCTGGGACATCAAGCAAATGATTAGCTCAGCTTAATGACGTTCTATCCTGCAACGATGGTGGCTGACTCTAAATGCAGTCTGGAGTCAAGAGGAAGCAAACAAGCCTTTGTAAAAACATAGCTTAGCTCAAATAAAAAAAATGCTAATTGTAGGGAAATATGTAAAAGACAAAACATAATAGCAGAAAGTTTAGTCAGAAGCAGATTTGAAACTCAAATGTATTCATATTCAAAACAGACTGGATCTCAGTTTGCAGGAGTGGTGATGCAAAGACAAAATGACGACGTGGGATTGTCATTTGCAGCCACTGCTGATTTAACAGGACGTCATTACAAACAGCAACACCATAAACAGCCATCTGTGGTGTCAACACTGTCAGCTGAGTCGCTTATCCAGCCTTATCTGTTAACTAGAATTCAACACCCATCAACACTGGCTGCATCAGTCATTTTGCTTAGAAGTCAGAACTAGAATGAAGGGTTAGTGGTTGGTTAGCTCTGTGTACTCAAGAGTGAAAATGTATAGACTGAGCCTTATCCAGGTCCTTCATTTCATGCCAAATTATAAGTAACTTCATCTGACAAGCCTCTCTTGTATGTGATGCTAAAACGAGGAAACGTTCACTTGCTAATTAACAAGCATGTTCAACCTCGTTCCATTTTCTATTATTGCATAAATAAAATCCTTTATCAGATTTTAATTTAAAAATGGCCAACTTATTCATATTATTCACCTATAAATAGACTTAAATTATTGCGGGTGAAAATAGATGTGCGTTTTGTTTCTTTTCCAATCACTTACATTTAAAAATCATACGAGAAGAAATTCCTGATGTTTGAAACTCTCAAAAATTCTCCAGTGACACACAAAAAAAAAAATCCTACTGAAGTGCAAGAAAGTTTTAGGAAACAAAGTTGTTGAAACTCTGTGCAGAAATTGAAAGTTTTAAAGCATTTAAGTTGATGAACAGAGGACCAGTGGTTCCCAAAGTTCTGGTTGGGGACCCCACTGTGGGTTGTGAAACACCAAGTGAAGGGTCTTGACAACATCTACAGAAATCATTTTAACTCTAAAAATGAAACAATTTGTGCATCTAAACTTAAAGGGACAGTTTTAGAAGCAAAGTTGTGTCAAACATTTATCAATTATTAATATCAGTCATGAGAGCAGTCACAGAATATGAAGTACAAGCAAAAGGTCAGATGTCTTCCTTCAGGCTAGACTAATGAGTATTCAAATGACATACAATTTAGTTTAATCGTTTTTCAAAACTTTAAAATGTCTCATCTTAAAAATGTCATACAGTTACGAAATAATGCCACATTAGCATAATATTAAACTGCTACACTTTTGTACTTTTTAGTTTGTCACAGTTTACTCAACCGGAATGAAATGTCCATGTTATTACACAAATAATGGACCCATGAGCTGAGGCTGCTGAATGCATCAGTCCGCATGATCAAAGCTTGAATAGAATCCAAAACGTACTTCTAATCTACAAAGCTCTCAACAACCTAGCTCCATCCTATTTTACAGATCTTATTGTTCCACATTTTCCTAACAGAGCACTTCGCTTTCGGATTGCGGGCTTATTTGTGGTTCCTAGAGTTTCCAAAAGCAGAACGGAAGGAAGATCTTTCAGTTATCAGGCTCCTCTTTTGTGGAACCAACTTCCAGTTTCTGTCCATAGATCTGACACATTGTCCAGTTTTAAGACTGGGCTTAAGATTTTCCTTTTTGATAAATCCTATAGTTAGCTTGGTTTCCTGATCTATTCCTTATCCTATGCTGCTATAACCTTAGACTACTGGAAAACAAATTGACCTCATTTCATCCAATGAACAGTTACAAAGACATACAAATGAATGGTTTGTATTTGGAATGATTCTTTCTTAACAAGTGATTTCTGTAGTTTTTCCTCCTATAGAAAACCTCCATCCTGGACCTGTCATGAGTTAATTTTCTCCTTCTTGTTCCTCTCAAACCCAGCTGGTCGAAGCAGATGGCCACTTGTCCCGAGACTGGTTCTGTTGGAGGTTTCTTCCTAATGAGGGAGTTTTTCCTTTCCACTGTTGCCTCTGCGCTAGCTTAGGATGGGAGACTGCGTTAAAGTTAAAACTCAAAGCAATCTGTTGCCTCCTTCGATAAATGACATTAACTGATTTTATATGTATATGAATGTTTCTGTTCAGTGCCCTGAGACGACTTCTTTTGTGGTTTGGCGCTATATAAATAAACTGAATTGAATTGAGTGAACACATCTAGTCAGTCAAAAGTTGATTTAACTTCTTGTGGACTGACACATTCAGCAGGACATCAATGGTTACACAGCATATATGCTCAGTACACATACTTCTGTGTGGTAACAGACAAGGTCCGGCTGAGATAACAGAGACAAACTAAAGAAACGGTGCATGAGCCAGTGTATAAGTTTAATATTAGCTAATGTAGCCATTTTCACACCAGTATGACATTACTGAGAAAGGCTTGCTTTACAAGCTTGAAAACCAATATAAAAAGGACCCTTGTTTGGTTAGCCATTAGCCTAGCCTGGAAATAGCCTTCTATTTTCTCAATACTATGCTTTACGACTGCTGTCACAGCTGATAAGGTACTAACCACTGATAGCAATTTGACACATCCCTGCAGAAATCACCAAACTCTCTTTTTACGGCTTCCAAAAAACAAAAACAGCAGTTGTAAATTAATAAAAAAGCGATGGCTCACAAGGCTCTGCTAAGTGACTTACTGGTAGTGTTTGTACAACCAATACATCAAGTTACAAGTCTGTGCATCAATTCACAAGTCTGTGCAGCTTTTATTTTGTGCATCAAAAGCTAAAAAGTTAGGGAGCCACTGATTTAATCAAGACAACGATGTTGGCAGTATGATGACTCTGATCTGCGCTCTCAGGTGAAAAGCAGTACCGCAAAATATTGCAAAAAACAGACACCTTTCTTATCACAGTCATCAGGGAGAAACATGAGAAAATATACAAAACACCCAAACAGCAAAAGGAGTAGGACTCATAAGATAATGTGGGCCAAGTGTAGAGACTTGGGTTAATGGGAAACTGTGTGACGACATTTTTTTTGGATCTACCACCTGTGAGGATGAAAAAGTGAAGCATTTCAAGCAGAAACTGAACAGCACAATAATTAATCACAAGCAAATGACGTGATTTGAATCACCAAGTCCGAAGATCTGCATGCACTAATAAAGTAGGCAGAAGAAGGTTTGCATGTGTCGAGGCAGACTGGTCATATTGTAGTGCAGGGACACGAGCAAATCAAAGGTGACAGTGTTTTCATTATATTCATGATTACAATTACTATTATTATTATTATTGTTGTTATTAAAAGTGCATTTATTTACCATCTGTGTTTTGTCGTGCTCTCCATCCTTCACCATAGAGATAAGGAGCAGAGAACAGAGAAGGGGGAGAAAAACAAAAAATGACATAATTTTTTTTCACAGTGCTTCTGTTCAGTTCTTAAAAAAAAAAAAAAGCCACATTTCAGTTTCTAAAAAAGCTAAGTCTGGTCCTCTGGACCACATTTCAGTTTGATTACTCTGTCGTTACACCAGCACCACATAATAAAACCCAGGATGTGGATATTAAATATGCAAGTGTACACATTTCAGTTTGCATGTATTAGAATTAGATTGTATGATTGCATGTATATGACAGAGTATTAGGACCAGGCTAAGAAAAAAAAATTAAATTACGAGAATAAAAATCATAGTATTACGAGAATAAAGTCGTATGACAATAAAGTCATAATATTACGAGAATAAAGTTGCAGTATTATGACAACAAAGTTGTAATATTACGAGAATAAAGTCATATGTGAAAAAAGTCGAAACATTATGAGAATAAAGTCATACTATTTTGACAATACAGTTGTAAGTTACGAGAATAAAGTCATATGAGAAGAAAGTCGAAACATTATGAGAATAAAGTCGTACTATTTTGACAATACAGTTGTAAATTACGAGAATAAAGTCAAAATAATACAAGAAATGAGTTGTAGTATTGCATGAATAAACTTGGAATATTACCAGAATAATGTCATAATATTATAAGAACTCCGACACGAAAAAGCAGTCTTACAACTGCAATACAATGATGGACGGTGAGCATCTTGTTCAGTTATACTTTAAGTATCTCCTTATTTGTTAAACCAATACCAGTCTGTTAGGACATTAGCATCAGATTATCTTTTATCTATCGACTTTATTCTCGTAATACTACAACTTTATTCCCAAAATACTACAACTTTATTTAGTTATTTTTTCCCTTCTTGCGCTCTGTGAAGGTGGACGCATTTTCCTCCTGCTCCTTCCCCTGCTTCTGCTCTTTGTCCAGTAAACCTTTCGGAGCCTCTCTTTGCATATCTTCCGAATTGTAAATTATGGATCTGGTCAGCTGGTCTCAACACAATTGGTCAAAGTTTCTGGACGAGAAGACAAGGCAAAGGAGAGCTCTCCTGCCCTGATGGGACACTTGCAGCCGGATACACAATGGATTCCTGGGGGCAGTGCAAGATTGTGTGTCTGTCCATAGTGTCGGTCGAGGATGTTGAAGATGCCTTCATAATTAGATTCATGACAACAGAACTGCTTTTTGGAGTGGGTGGTTACCTGGCATATTAACAAATTTGAAAAACGTTGGCAGCTGTTCTGGCCATTGCGAAGCTGGCTGAACTGTGTGAGGGAATGTGCCGTGCTGTGAACACTCAGACTCAAATGCTGTGTGAGCTGAACCATAAGCTGGACATGATTCTTGATGAGAATCGCAGGCTACATGCAGCTCCTGAATCTCGCTGGTGGGAAGGAATTGACCTTGGAGAAGTTAAAAACTTGGCTCGGCGGAATTTACCACAAATTTGGCTGTTTGGAGTCGCCATTGAGATGTACCAATGAGACTGTAAAGGCAGACCATAGGCAGCCTTGGAAGGTTGTCCATCTCAAATTCTCCTGGATGTTATGTGAACAAGATGCTCTGATCCCACTACCCATTCCCTTCCCCAAGATCATCTGTGACCTGTGTCAGAGCTCTTCTGAGGCTGGCTGATAAACATTGCATCATCACTTTCATGGACTTACGGCAGGGGGTGGGGGGCTATCTGGAACAGTGTTCACAAACTTACTTACAAACACACACATGCATACCCTCGCTCAGACAACACACTCCCCTCATCAAAGTGCATGCTCAGTCATCCAAGTACAAAATCTATTAATGGTCCATCAGGTCATCTGGACACTCCCCTCAAGTCACCGCCTTCACTGGCCTCCTTCCTTTTCTTCCTCCGGTGCTGTAACCCAGGTTGGATGCGAGGCACCAGGTGGCTGTGACGCTCTCTTGAGCAGCCTGTGCTGGGAGCCCTCACCCCACATGCATATGTCTGATGTCATCTTTATCTTGCATTTTTGGCAACTTTCACACAGTGTCCTGTTAGGGACACAGTGTGAGATATGATAAAAAATAAATAAACTCCCCTTTCCTGGTGTTCCGTTTTCCTTATCGAACGAAAAAGGCAGCACTTCTCATGAGGCTGCAGCCTCAGGCACCCCGTCTACCTATGATGTTTGGTTGTTCATGTTTCTTTGGATGAGTTGTATTGAAATACATTTTGTTGTGCTTCTGTGCAATGACAATAAAGGCTGATTCAGATTCTTTATTCTCGTAATATTACGACTTTATTCTGGTATTTTTTTTTCATTTATTTATTTTTTTGCGTGGCCCTAATACTCATCATACACATATTAGAAATGGGAGACAAACTTTGGAACAATCTGTCCCCCAAAATTAGGCAGGCCACTTCTCTTCCTGTTTTTAAATCGCTGCTAAAACCTTATATGTTTTCTCTGGCATTTCACACAGTGCAATTTGATTTAGTATTTTTTTTTTTGTTCTGTGTTTCTATGTTATTCTTTGATGTTTTAATTAATTTTTGGTACTATCATTATTTTTATTTTTAACCATTAGATAACTCTCAGGGATTTTTGCTAAGCACTTTGGCAACAGTTTCTGTTTTAAATGTGCTTCATAAATAAAGTTGACTTGACTTGACTACCGGTAGATTAGTGCTCAAGTCACAAAGATGCTCAAATTCACAGGTAACATTTTTTTTTTTTAATCAAGTCCAACATTTTATGTTCCTAACTCATCTAAAACTTAAGATCATTTTATTATTATCATTATTATTATTATTATTATTATTACACATTTTTGTTTCAAGTGTGTTTATTTCCCCCTAGTGTTCTGACTCATTACTTGGGATTTAATGAACACATATTTACAAGTTTTCCGACATGCCTGGCAGTCACTTGGCAACATTTCTTCATTCTTATAGACTAAATATTCAGAATCCACTGGGCTGGGTGGGGAGTGTACCCAAATATCATCAGGACTACCTAAAGATTGTCTACTGGGGTTCAGGCCTACATCGTTTCCCTTCAGAAATCCTTTCAGTTTTTTTTTTTTTTTTAAGCCACTCCCTTTTGTGCATTGGTTATTATCTTGTTGGAAAAATGTGGGTCAAAGTCTGAGAATTTGAGCACACTGACGAAAGTGTTTGCTCAAGATTGCTACATACTTTTCTACATGCACCTCTCCCTCTACTATGAAAAGTATTCCTGCAGCAGCATATGAACACAAAATAATGTTAGCACCTGGTTTCTTTTATAGATTATACAAGAATTGTAAATTTAGCTAAACTAGACTATTTGCTTTTCACGGTCTAAAAACACTGAAAAACTTTCAGTGGGTGTCACAGGCCTGTGAAGGAAGAGGGTGGGAATTATTTAGCCTTGCTCATAGAAGTACTATTTAGTGACCAAAGGCCTGTTAGGACTTCAAAAGACCAAATATTTGTTACAGATGAATTAAGATTGATTGATTAGTTAAGATACAAGATTGATAAGTTGAATAAACAGATTAAAAGTGCTTGTTAACACTTCACAGTTTTATCAACTACATAATTTTGGAGGCTGTTGTAAATTTGGACGGTTTCAATGCTATAAAAATCTTTGTTTATCTCTATATAGATCCAAGTCCTGACGCAAGTCAGTTAGGTCTTCTGAAGAGGGCTTCTCTGAGTAATGTTGTGGGCAATTTATTTTTACTTGTTGTAGATAGCTTTTAAATGACCTCAGTCTGGAGAAAAACAGGCAAATTCCGATCAGATCAGTAAGCTAACTTAAAGCCTGCCTGTCAGCTTAAAAGAGACTCCATCTCAGAAATGTCATAGCAGTTCATACAATCCCTCTTTCATAAATGTTTACACCGTAGTCAATTCCCCATTGCATGGCTATTGGAATTATGCATATTTCCATGTGTAAAAAGCACCAGCAGCTATCCATTGCTCCCTCTAGAAACACATTTGGCAGGAATACTGGACTATTTCTGTCAGAGTAACCATGCAATGCTAAACTGACAGAAATGGAAATGTTTACCAAACACCGATTGCATGAATTAGAGATTTGAGATTAGAGTTGCTTTTAGACAGGAGCAATCCACTTAGGTCTTGGCACCACTCAGACTAGTTAGCTCATCAATCCAATCAGATTTAAACTCCATTTCTCCAAATCAAGGTCGTTCAAAAAAGCTATTCACACCAGTTCAGTTTGTTCAAAACTTTCCCACGAAATGAGACGTCCAAACACCTGAACTATCCCAGTACCTTTCAGTGTCAGAACAAAGAGTTCTAATACTAATGGCGGCATTATGATTTGTATGTTGCTATTATTGTTAATATATTAACAAAGGTCCTCCAAAAATCAGGTTTTTGTTTTGCATTTTGAGCACAGTGTGTCTATAATGAATATAAAACAAGATAAACATTGAAAAGCTTGACTAAGTTCCATTGGCGCTGCTTCATTTGTTTGGTTAAAATATTACTAAGATTATTTGTTAATAAAAACAAAACATATTTCATCATTTTCAATAAAGAACCACCATGTTTCTGTCTTGAACTGCTGCAGAAATCCAAAACGCCTATCCTATAGGAGACAGCAAGTTTGTTCACCAGCCTGTACTTCACTAAGAAATGGTAGCTGCTGTTAAAAGAGGAAACAAAAGTACTAAATGAAATAGAAAGAAGGATACGTCTATTCGTTTTAAAACTAAGGAAGAAAAGATTATTGAGGGTCATCTTGTTGCAGAGAGTACCGTGTCAGCATTGGATCAATTAGAATTAAGACAGTAGCTTATTTAGTGTTCACCGAGGCTTTACATGCCGATTGTTGATGAGAACAAGCGCCGATCAGTTGGCAGTGAAAAAACCCTCAGAAAGCAATACCACATCTGCAGAGGCAGCAGAAAGAAAACAGCAAAGACAAAGATAAGGGCAGAGGAATGCATGACAAAAAGATTTAGAGCTCAATAACTTTTGCTCGTTTGTCAGATGCATTTCTCGTCTTCCCTTCTCAAGATTTTAGAGTTTAAGAATCTCATTATAAGGCACAAACAATTTGTCTGTGGCAAAGCAAGAATCTTCTGGTAAACAATGTAAAAAGCTTGTGCAGCAGAGGAAATAAAGCCCACACAAGTTGACAGTACCAAAGTTCTGACAGGCAAACTCAATGTTAAAATGGGGGGGGGG
>JARVLU010000324.1:11785651-11798062 GCA_031762415.1 Simpsonichthys santanae
GGGGGAGAGAGATGGTTTGGGACTTTTCCTGTCCAAGTTTGTATTGAAATCACCAGTGAGTAATCCAAGTTTTGATGCTGGGAGAACAGGAAGGAGAAATAGAAAAGAAGGTAGACCTACAAGAATAGAACGATGACTGTAATGCTCAAAAATGTCTGCATCCTGCTGTTCTATTCTGAGCTTAGATTGTGGAAAGTGTTCCAATTTTCTGCAGCTTAATAACAGAGAAATACATATCGGGAAATAACTACAGTTGAACTATGCGTTTAGTTGTTGCTTGCTGATTAAGGTTTTAAGGAACAGTCATATATATGACTAACCTGCACAAATTTCACAAGAACAATATATTTTTTAATGTGAAATGCTGTTTTTTTATTTTTATTTTTTATTTAATCTGCTTTTTTATATTCCATTGGCCAAATATAAACAAAAATGCTTAGTGTGTGTCATGACAGAAGGAATTCGGAGCTGAAGAGTGTGAAAACTGGCAGATGTGTGCAACCAACCTTCGACAGCCCGCTTGAAGAACACCTTGCAACTGCCGCAGGTTACCACACCATAGTGGCATCCCGAGGCCTCGTCCGAGCACACCAAACAGACCTTATGGCTCTGCCCACTGGGTTTGGACTGGCTTGACACCACAGTGCTGCTGGGCTCTCCTGTCCTGGTCGACGAGCTGGAATATATACAAAAAGTAGAGGGAAAGGGAAAAGGGGGAGAGAAACGTTAAGAGTTTGATTTGCATGAAAATGTTTAGCAAACGCTCAGCAGAGGCCTGGTACAAAAGGTAAAAGGTTTTTTTTTTTTGGTACTGTTGCTAGGACACAAAAATGTTCTGATACATCTGGCATCCAACAGAAATAAATCTGAATAAAAGTCATATTTATATGTTCTTTGCACATTTAAGTGTTTTGCTATGGTAAAATGTCACTGGGACGGGAACTCGGCTATTTAAAGCAACAAAGGTGAAATAAAGGATTATACTTTTGCAAAATAAACAAAAAGAAACTGGCTAAAAATAATTTACAAACAGCAGTGGGTTTATTTTTGATGAGCTTACAGATCGCCTCTTCATTGATACGAAAGCAAATAAGCCAAAAAGAATTAAGCTTGTCAGCTTTTTGTGCAGCAGCTAAGCTCTAAATCTCAGACCAAGCCTGCAATTGTGCTATAATCTGAATTAAACCATGCCTAAACCTTTTTAAGATAATTGTGTACACACATGCAAGTGTCATTTTTCTTTCTCGTGCTTGAATAAAACCCCACAGTACATCGCTTTACCATCCACAGGTACCAATTTGCAGCTGTGATGTGGAGGAAGTGACAGCGTTTAAACCAGGAGTATCTCCGCAGTGACAGCTCGGTAATCCACAACAGGATTTAGACTGTTTAACAGATTTAGTCATCTCTCCTTTGTTTGTTTTGGAAGCATACTGGTTGGCATGTGTGCTGAAATTAAGCAAAATACCATATTGCTAAGCTTGATAATGATTTTAAACTTCAGGTGCTACTAAGATAAAGACAAAGGTTGCAGCATTGTTTAGCTCAATTCATTTTTTTAAACTCTTCACATTTTAAACTGCAGATCATAAACATGACATAAGAACGGACCATGAGTGGAAAAGACTAAAATAAATATATATATATATATATATATATATATTTGACCGACTCAATCAGTAACTGACCCCAATTCTATTTTCAAGCAGGCGCGACCTAACTCATGGTCATTGGAAAGATGACACCTGCTAATGAAAACATGACTGGAACCAAGCAGAGCAGCAGTGGTGGATCTTGGAAGAAGTCCAGCTAAGATGTTTATCTTTATCCTCACAGAGTCAGTCTAGATCACTCCCAGTACAGTAAGGGAGACTCCACTTTATGATATTCTGAATGCAATTTGCTTTTTGGCACTCTCTAACAAAGAAATATAAGCACACTGTTTTGCAGATGGCCTACACAGAGGGGGGACGGGAACAGTGGGGGACGGAAATCAGGGATTTTGTTCCCAGATTATGAGAAATACAGACCATCATATTAATGAAATAGTGTTAAAAAAAGTGCATTTATTGCTCATGCTAAAGCACAGGAACTAGAATCTATTTTATTTTTTTTACAAATTGGGTTTTCTTTCATTTAGATAAATGCTAAAGGGTTAAATCAGAGGTGGGTACTGGTAATATATGGCCCGAGGGTTAAAAGTGGCCCTTGGACAATCTCTAGCCGGCCCTCAATTTTCTTAATTGAAAATAAAACAAAAAATTTATGAAAACTTGCATTTTATCAATGAAGCTTACGTCTAAATTAAACATTTTTGGACAGTTACATCAAAAACCTTTGGATTAAGAAACACCAAAAACCTTTTCCTGAAGTTGTTGTTTCCAAAACTAGACTGGACCTTAAAGACTACAAAGACTGTAAAAAGCAAGTATATTGTTTTTTTTTAATTATTATTATTTTACATATTTAAGCTAACAAATATATTGTCTCAAGAGCCAGTTTACAAAGAATATATCATACTCAAGAGTATTGAGGAGACATATTTTTTATCAAGCATGCTAACTTCGCTACAACAAGATAAAGCTGGAAATAAGTGTTCCAGATTATCTGTTTTAAAGAAAATCAATTTACGAATTCTCTATGTGGCCTTTCGATTGTTTTAAATACAGTACCTTGATTTGGCCTTTAGGGAAAAAAATGTTGCCCACCCCTGGTTTAAACTGTATCAGCAAGTGAACCCAAGAAAAGCAGTTGATACTTCAGGAGGGAAGTGTTACACACTTAACTCTTAATCCAGCAGTTGCATGACTCAGAACCTCAATGACTAAATACTGCTCGCTAATATTACTGTATTCAATTTGAAAGAATATTACTTCCATACAAAACTTACCATAAACAATGTAAATTAGTATCTTCGTTGAGCACAACTTTAAACTACCTGATTATTATTGTGCAAGTCACAACTAGCTAACTGGGGCATTGAGTAGTAAGTGACCTTTGGCTTGTGGGAGTTATGGAATGGGGCCTCCTTGGATTGGACCGGTCTTACGGATGGTTGATTGAATTCAAAGCTGAGCGTTGAAGAATGGACTAGTGAATGGGCTCCTCTTTATGGCATTTTTCCTCACCTGATCAACAGAACTTCTAGCAGTCATGGAAAAAATAGTATTGGTGTTATTCACAAAGGTTTCTGTGTTGTGACTAATCTGTGTGATACAATGCAACTTCACAACGCAAGCTTTTTACCAGCCTGCCATTAATAATTAGCTGATTACCCACAGTTATTAGCTGCCATGACAAGGCGTAGCCTCATTCCTTCAGCCCTTGTAATGGTCTGCGCACACTGTGGTTGGACGTTATCTGCAACAGTACCACACAGCAAAGGCTTGTTGATGCATTTTGATATGTTCTGGTTCTAATTTTGGTTTATTGGTCTGGCAGTTGTAGAGTATTTATAGAAAATATCCTCCTCTGACATCTGCCACAAGGAGCACACTAAACTGCCATGCCCTCTTATTTATTTTTCTTGCATTATTGACAACTTGAAGCCCTTTCTGTCGGATTAAACTGAAGATTTTGTGAGCACCCATGACTGGGAAGGTGTTTGATCTGTGATAACTCCCTGTGGTTGAATCAAAGGCAGCTTGTGAAGTGGGGATTTGCTAGCGATCAAGCGAAGCAAGTGTAGAAAACTTCACTGCATTTGTTGTCGTGCATGTTGAATGTTTTGTCCTAGTTTTGGTTGTCATGTTTTATTCCGATGTTTGGCATTTTGAAGTGCATTGAAGGCTAAAAATAATACAAGTTACATAATTCCAACATGCCCTGCTCTGACATGACTAAAGTGGATATATGAAAAAGTGACCACAGAATGAGTTGAACATTAAACACACACTCCTTCACCTTGCTGAGACGTTACATTTGGCTCTGAATCATCAACTTTATTTTGGCTGTTCTATTTCGTTCCACGCAGCATTCATTGTGTTTCCATTTGTATCACATAGACAAATGTCACAAAAACCCTAATGAGACGAGGTGCTTCCAATTAAACTCCCCCACTGTGCTTTTACCCACAAACATCTCTCTGTACATTTGCTCACAAAATGTGAAATAAAACCAACAGTGCCTCATTTGGACATTTTTATTTCTTGGTCAATAGGTTGGTTTTAAAGCGAGAACATAAACACAATGTCTTAATGTGCTTTCTCGGTGTCATATTACATGACGATGAGTGGGAAAAGCCAGAGGAGGCTTAATGGCAGTCTACAAACACACTTTCCCCAGAAACTATGGAGAGAGCATCTGAACTGGGCTGACCTGCAGTGTCACTGGGAAATCATTTACTGTAGCAATTACCACATGGGAACAGACGCAAGCCAAGATTTTTTTCAATAAGATCAAAGCTTTAATTAACATGTGGGAATGGAAAGTATGAGGAAGGCCTCGGGAGAGTGACATTTTTTTTCATTCAGAATCTGTATAAAATTTTCACATGGGATTGACAAAGAAAATAGTTTTTTTTTTTAAATCACGTAAACAACATCTGCAATTTACATTGTTCAAGAGAATATTCTATATAGATCCCAACTTTACTAAAAATTTAAAAACGGTATATTTTGCTAAATTTTATAAACATTATATAAATACAGTATAAGAAAACATTGCATTGGGGATCCATTTGTTGGGCACATCAGGGCTGCTTGTGAACAAATTTGCTTTGAAGAGCTGTTGTTTATGCATCACAACTTGTCATCTTTTTCTAATGCAATGTCAAAAATTATATAAAGTATACCAAGTTTTAAATTCTGGTTACAAAACAGGACAGTGGCGAGACCAGTTATGTTGTATGGTCTGGAGACAGTGGCACTGACAACAAGACAGGAGAAAGAACTGGAAGTGGCAGAAATGAAGATGTTGAGGTTCTCCTAGGAGTGATAAGAATGGATGATTGTGAATGAGATCATTACAGGTGCAGCACAGGTTGAACAACTGGGAGATAAAGTTAAAGAGGACAGACTGCGATGGTTTGGACATGTCCAGAGGAGGTACATTGGTAAAAGGATGTTAGAAATGCAGCTGCCTGGAAAAAGACAAAGAGGAGACAAATGGATGTAGTTATAAACTATGTTTACATGCGCAAAATTCTTTGACCGGATTGAAATGTTTTCAGATTGAATAATCCAAATGTATAGTTTACATGGACACAATCTATTTATGACGAGTGTTTACATGCAGCGGCTTTGATTCTGAACAGATGTACTGACATGCGCAGAGTGGTAAACTCTCCTTAAAAAAAAAAAAAAACACACTGAAGAAGTTCTACTTCCGGTTTACTTCCAGGGTGAACGTAAACAAACCTGAGGACCCAAAACGGACCCGCGACAGGTTTTAATGATGGTGGAGACGTTACTGCACTCCCTGACTGAGCTACAGGTAATACAGATCATTTGAGCTCTTTCAAAGTTGCTAGTAGAAATGTTGTCGCTCATTGACCAGTTTTACTTCCCCGACACACATTAGCATTAGCCAGGCGGACACATGCGCAGTCAGGTCAGTTTTTCATAATAGGGAAAAAAAAAATGACCAGATTAAGTGCTTACATGCACATCGTTCAGATTAAGGATCAGCGTACACCACCCGTCTCGTTCTGATTACAAATTCTTTCAGATCGAGCTGAACAAACAAAAAATAATCCAAATGGGGCGTTTACATGACATTTTTATTCTGAATGGTCGTTTAATCCGATTACTTATGTCCATGTAAACATAATAATAGAGGACATGGAGGTAGTGAGGACCGAGGACGCAGAGTGAGATTGAGGAGGATGGCTCGCTGTGGCGACCCCTGAAGAGGGAAAAACCGAAAGAAGAAGAAGAATAAGTTTAAAATCCTGGTGTTGGGATAACCATAGCCAAACAAAACTAGGAGTAAACAAATTTGACCGAGGTTGTATAGCAGTAGCATGCTAATGTATTTCTCAACCAGTTGTGCGTCATCTCAAAATTACCTTTTATTTAAATTGTTTCTTAATTTGCACTTACATTGATCCTTTAGACAAATCAAGACACTGCAAAGGGGAATGGAAATGTTAAAATTTACCAACTTATAATAGCTTATTACCATAAATTTAGTAGACTGCGCAACCATATTGTACGTTTTCTTTCCTGCCTTCATTCTGTGTCCTCAATCATATCAGTTTTTCTTAACAAATCTCCAACTTTGTCCTTTTCTTATTCCGTAAACTCATTCCCCCTTTTAGTCCTTCCTCTTATCCCGCCTCTTCTGCTAAGGTTATATAATATCTGTATTACTGCTGCAGCAGCTGCAGACGCCTCCTGTCCCCACCCCCACTCAGCCTCTTGGACCAATCTACTGTCGCTGCTGGCAGAGAGTACAGAGGAGGTCAGGCGAGTCATAAGATTATCCGACTCACCTACCCGCAGATAAGAGTGTGTATGACACTAATAGGAAGTGTGCGTGTGAGCGCGTGTGCGTGCATGCTTGTCTGCATTTGCTGATTTGGATTCACCGAGTGTTGACTTGGAATGCTAAAAGAGAATCACAGAAACAAAACTGACATCACAAACCCTATCGCAATTGTGTAACAGCTCGCTCTTTTTTCTCTTTTCGTCCTCCTCGGCGCACCGTTCCGCCACCCACCCGTCCCTCTGTCTGCGTCTGCGTCTCCTACGCACTGCTGTCACTTGAAAACCTGAATAGTTTTTAGTCATTAGCAAAACCATTACAAAAACGAGCGTTTAGAAAAAAAAAAAAACTTGGGCTAATTGATAAAATAAAAGCTAAAAAAAATCCACCAGTCACTTCTATTATCGCCTTTGAAAGGAACATGTTGCCTTTGCGGATGATAAAAAGTATTCACCAATTCAGCGAAGACAGATGAAAGACGATTAAAAAAGATGATAATGAAGTTAGTCATTCAAACTGTTCTGACACATGCAGCAAACTGTCCATGGCATCTTTGTAAGGCTGCGTGAAAAAGCGAAGGTCAAAGTGGGTGAGTCATCACCGAATGAAAAACAAGTAATTCAAGGAAGCACGTGGACTTCCTCTCTCACACCAAGTAAGAGTTATGCAGTCCCACTCTTTTTCCTCCCCAGTTTCTCTCTGCTGCTGTGCTCCAAAACACACCAGCGCAGACATTCGTAAAGAATCATTAACAAAGTAGCAACAATGACAACTCATTAGCACAAATTTCCACTGTGGCTGGCAGTGAACCAGTGAAGTTTTCACTCTGCTCCGTCTCTTTCTTCTCGTCAGGCCCCAAGCCTGATTTTCCTCTCCAGTACAGGAACACAGCTCAGAGGCGAACTAAAAATATGGGCCAGCTGAATGCACAGCAACCTGATATAGTGCAAACATGTAACGAATACATGACCACCCTTTATAATCGAGCTGAAACTGTGCAGCAGATCAGGAAGCGGTCATTTTCGGCAGGATTGCCTTTCAAATTTACATTTAAATCAGCTCGTGTGAGGATCAAACTGCTCCACAGATTCATTTTGGACCTCTTTCTGGTAGAAGACGAGAAGAAAATAAAATTAAACTTAAGATGGGTGTCCACCACATAAGCAGCATTTAAGTGTTTATTTATTTTTGCAGCATTAGCAAAGTCTTCCATGACCAGCTGGACAGATTTTAATAAAAAAGTTCAGAAAGTCATCATTGAATGTACATTTATAATGGTTTATCCAAGCCCATTCAAGATGGCTGCCACAGCTAAGCAAACTTAGTAAACACAAACACAGCTACAACTCTGCCACTTTTACAGATACATGTATTGAGCTAAATTTGATTTTGGCAGTAGTGGAGAATCATCTCCAACATGTGCAGAGTCCTGCATATTGTACAATGTTTAGTTTTAAAAGCAAGAAATTACTTTTTGAAAACCAGGCCACCCAATATGTCCACCACATCTCCATCATAATCAACTACAATATGACTACATATCTGTTGATTTTACTGATACAGTAGTCCCTCGTTTATCGTGGGGGATCCGTACCCTGAAGGCCCACGATAAGTGGAAAAACCGCCAAGTAGGAATAATAATACAAGTAGTAAGTAGTAGTTTTGTATGTATATATAGTGCAGCGTTTTAAATCCTTTCCACACTCTTGTAATATTCTAAAGAATGTTTCTAAACTCTAAAGCTCTAAAAGAGCACAGAATGTCATGATTTCAGCTCCCTGCCTCCTCTGCTCTTTGCCGCCTGCAAGTGCTTTTGGCCACACCCACTTCTTCGTTCTGCACGCTGTTCAGCTGCAACAGGAAGTTTATCCTGTGGCAGTATGGGCTGCACAAATGTGCAACAGGTACTAAATAATATAAAATAATGTATTTCAAATTAAAAATTCCATGCCGATCAGGCAGTTCATCCATCAATAAGTCAATTGAGTGTCATGTCCAATCTTACTTTGAAAAATCGCTATAGAGTCTGCGATAAACGAACTGTGACGTAGCAAAGGACTACTGTATTGAGTTAAACTTTGGTGTGCTAGTAGCTGTCAGTCATTCACAACACATACAAACTGCTAACAGATTATGCAAGATTACACAAGAAAGAACAATATTGCTTGACAATTAATAATTAGTTTAACGTTTGTTGACTTTATATCTAATGACTTGAATAAATGACAGTTCTTTAGTCTTTACTTCTCTGAATGAATGAATATGTTCGAGTTACTAATTTCAGACTTGCAGCATCATTGAGGCTAATCCATCAGGAAGAGACTCATCCTAAAGACATCTGCAAGCCGCCGAGATTAACCCAGAAAAAAAAAAAAAAAAAAAAAGACACAAAAGAGACAAGAAACTGCAAAGTGTGCAAGCAAGAGAGATGATATGCATCTTATGTTCTGTAACTTAATTGTACAAAACAACACGATGAATAAAAGAGAGCAGTTAAAAGTAGCTCAACAGAACTTCTACTGATCCGCTCTGAGAATGGTCCCGTTCAGACTAGATGAGGTCACATGTTAAATCCCCGGAGCGAAGTTATGCAGCGTTGGAATGTGGAGCCACACAGGAAACTGGGCCACATGGTGCAGACCAGGGGGAGCAGAAACGTGGAAACATTTGTCTTGATCAACTTTTGAAATTATTAATGATCAATTTTGTCAAACTGATTGTAGTAAAGGCAAATGTGACTTTTTAAGCATAAACAGTAACGTAAACTTAACAGATTGCTTCTAAAAAAGGTCCAACTTTATGCACTCAAAGCCAACTTAACATAAAAAGCAACTGCCGGTAGAATAAAACCTTTCACATGGTCCTACTTCATTTATTTTTGTCTTAAAAATGTATTGGCATTTTCAAGTTCAAGTATCTTTATTGTCATTTGCATCACGTGGTGCATGAGGTGGAACGAAACTGTATACTCAAGATCACAGTTACACTCAAAAATAACAAAAATATAAAGTATAAAAAGAAACGGTATACATGTACAAGGATCTAAGATAGTCCCTACAATATACACTAACAAACGCTAAATAGTACGCTAAACTAGGCCTGTCACAATAACAAATTTTGCTGAGCGATTGTCTCAGAAAGTATTGCAATAAATGATATTGTTTGAAATTTGACAATAATTAGTAATTATTGTCAAATTTAATAAGAAATGTTGGTAAATTTATTTTAAGTGTAGTACATTTTTTTGGCCACTGGATGGCAGTACAAGACTGAACCGAAGGATAGATAGTGAGGGAATGAGCAGCGTCTCTTTGAGAAAAATGGGAGGGAGGCCACTTGACGTGACATGGGCTGTCTCTCCTTTATTTCGGTTCTCATAATGGTGGATATTCGGTGTGGACTGAGCTCTTTAGCATAGCATTTGTCGCACAAAGCATTTGATTAAAAAACATCAGTAAACAAGTTCTCAGCTTTTTTTGCAGAGAAAAACAACATTTTATATGAAAGCACGGGTTTCAACTGTGAATTTTGGAGCTTCGACAAGACGGAGGTTGTTTCCCACGAGGTCGGCCTGCAAGCTTAGCTCGTAGCTTTGCTTTTCAGCTTAGCTGCTTTTAACGATTCAAAAATATGAATTTAGATGGTTAAAACATCCAACATGAGATAATCAGCAGCATGGATAATAAGCAGAACAGATAAGTCACATATCACTGATTAAAATTTTATTGTGATTAAAAAGGTTATTAAGGAATGTTATGGTTCTCTGTCTTGATTGAGCTTCTTGTGTAAAAATAGCAAAGAAACAAAGACCTCAAATCTATCGTTAGTGTACACTGCAAAAAAATGTCATTTGTTTTGTAGTTGCAGCAGTTTTTATTTCTAACAATTAGGAAACTAATGAATTTGTTTAAGAAAAAAAAGACTAAATAAAACAATGCTCAAACATTTTTCCCCACAGAAAACTCTAAAAACATTTTACATTTTACAAACACTTTGATTCTCACCTCACACATTGTCAGGGAAATAAAACACAATACAATAATAGAACGACTAACATTTTTGTGTGTTGTTCACATTATCATAACACAAGGATCTGCATGTGTGTGCATGCGCGTGCATGTGTGCATTTGTATGCGTGTGCAGTGCGGGGAACCTTCAATTGCTCCCTGCAGATTCGATTTGGTGCTGGCACATTGTACGTCTTAAATCAGATAGATGGCCAGGGGCCTGAGGGGGCACAGCGCCCGTTTCCCCAGCTCCTCTTATGTAATTAGCTTTCATTTAGCAGTTTAATGCTTTAGCCCCCACAAATTACGTGGAAGAAAAGTCTTCGCTCCCCCTTTCACCCACTTTTTTATGGTTCTCCCTCACACTGGCAACATGACAGAAAAGAACACTTTCCTCTTACCAATTCATGATTAATTATTTGAAATGCCACTATTACCAACAGTACAACCATCAGCGTGTTAGCAGCAAAAGACTGTCATCATAATTACAGCATTCATAAGGGCAAATTGGGGATGGTATTGTCACTTTTCTTCCTGTTGCTGTGAACAGGCAGAATTTACCTGCTTCAATTAACTGCAATTGCGTAACAGAGGGCTCAGTGCATTAACATAAATATTTATCATGGCTATAAAAGTGTAAATCATTCTAATGTAAAAGGAACTATTAGAGCTTTCAGAGTCACTTGCAGAAAGGTTAACTATGAAATATTTGAAATAAAAGTCTGACCATGTCTAATAAACGTTTGTTGGAAGGAAAAAGGCCATAACACATGAAATATATAGGAGGCAAACATATAAAAAGAACATTTGGGTTAAATAAGTTTTTAAAATAAAATGAAAACAAAGGAATAGTACAGTTACTTTGTAGTTGGTTGAAAAGATGTAAAATGTATAAATAGATAGATTTTTGACCTGTCTCAGTTTGGAGAAATGGAGCAGATTAATACAAGTCAAGTTCTGAAAGTTTTATAGGGGTTCATGCAAATGTCATTTTATAAAACAGCAAGATTTAGTATGTCAGGGGTCAAGTTCCACAGGAATTTCTCAACATTTCTGCTACAGTGATAGTAACTGACATTAGTGAAAGTATAAAAACACAGCATTTGTACAAACTACCGTTACTATAAAACATTGGCAAATAGATGATTTTAAGACAGCAGCCATCCATTTGGTCTTAGCTAGACATTTTTATCTTGTCAAAATGGTCTTAATGGACTTTAAAACTGGTTCACTGCAAAATTCTATAGAGGCTCATGAGAACACTGATTTCAACCTTTCCACCCAATTAGATTTCACATTACATGGTAATTTTAGCAAAAACATGGAAATTACTGCCAGGCGTGACTCCTGGATACCTCAGAAGTACTACATGTGACTACTGCTGCCATTTACACTTGTAATATTGTAAATTGCTTATAAAATTGCATTGAACTGGTAAGAAATTAAAGAGATGAGTTGTTTCAAGATGGCAACAAATGACTTTGGTTTTGGCTGCGTTAAGACTAACTGTTAGCTCATCCGCTGGCTAGAAGCTAACTTCATTTCTTCTAATGAGGCCATTTACAAAGCTGTCTACAACAGGTAAAATATAGTTTACTTAGAAATTTTACTCAGAATTCCACTCCAAAATGGCTGAACAATTTATTTAAAGTCTGAAACAAATTTTGAAGCAAAAATTGGCAGTCTTGAATTAAAACCAAACCAAGCCACTAAAAATACCACAAAACAGGATAATTCAATTAAACTGCTTAGTATATACAGCTACATTGCTACAAGCCAAAGAGTTCAGGGGGCAGGCATCCATCAATAGACTATATGCCACGGACTTCCGTTCTGGAAACTTCCGCATTTCCAGTGACGACGCACTTCCGGTTAGCAGGCAACACGGAGTTAGTTATGGTTTTTTTTTTCACGCGATCGCTGCATCGATGTCCTCAGGTTTGACATGCCGACTACAAACGCGGGTGTGACCGTTTAA
>JARVLU010000324.1:11798162-11812174 GCA_031762415.1 Simpsonichthys santanae
CATAAAAAAGACAACGTAAGGTGTGATGACGTCACTGGGGGCGGCGCCGTAAGTCCGAAATGCCATAAGTCGATGGCACCGTAAGTCTGTGACTGCCTCTACACAAGTTGTTTGACAACCGAGCAAATGTCAGCGACTCCTGTCTTTGAAATAGTAATTACATCACAGACTGATATCATGCAATAAGTAGAACAAACCATCTTTCCTCTTGATTGCATCTCTATTAAAATGATACAGAGCAATGCTGTTACATCTGCTCAGTTACACTTGCATTGGGTTCAGTGTGTGGACAGCTTGCAGCCTTTCCATGATTATCTTTATGATCATTGTTATTAAAACACTCCACTCTGGGATGCTTCAAACAGGCCAAGAGATTATGGAAAACTATGGACGCATGCAGACAGGGCAGGCAGACAAAGCATGTAGGCAAGAGTTCAGAGCGAGCGTCTGCAGAAGCAGAAGCAATATCAGCAGAAAGGCTTTGGCTTATTAATGGAGGGTTGCATTTACATACGCCCACTGCCCCTGTCTGTAAAAAGATTAATGATGTTGAGGATGCAAAGTGAACTCTGCTGACATACAGCGAGAAGAGCAGGAAACAAACAGTGTGGGTGCAGAGCGCTGAATGTGAACAGTATGAAGAAATCAGTTCTGACTTGGAAAATGTTCCAGCTTTAAAATGGATGTGGGATTCCCCCCCCCCCCACCCCCCACCCCAAGCAGCATGAGCTACTTCTCAGATCGGTTTGTTTCTTATGGTCTGTGATGAATGGCAGACAACAGCCAGCACCTCCCAGTGATACTGTGAAATATAATTACCCTGCCAGACCCGTTCCACTTCATACAAAAATGTCAGAACTCAAGACACCCGTGAGGTTAGTTAAGGTAAGAGGGAAAAATGCAACCTTAACTAAAAAGCACAATATGGTCACAAAGGTTTCATTACATAGGATTCATCAACGTCTCCGTCTCAGTGGAGACTGGAATCAGGAGTGTCAATGTGGCGCAGCTGTAAAATTCATGAAAGAAGTGGGGATTTTATTTAAATATTTAATTTTATTCAGCAGATTGTTCTGTGTGTTCAGTCGTTTTGAATGATGCATTCAAATGGAACTGCACTTGATTTCATTCACAAACTCATGCGAAGGTCTGCTTCAATATCAACAGTTGACTCATATACAGCAAGTTGTTGCCTTCTGATCAACCGTGTGTACTTTAATCTAACAAATATAAATATTACATGCAATAGTACCATAGAATTTTATGGCACCTGATACTAAAAAAGTTATTTTTCTATACCTTGACCACTTTAAAAGCAAAATTAATGGCCACTATCGGCTTTAGTGTGGATTTACGAACAACTGCTGGTAAGAATGTTTTTGTTGATAGATTAGGTTCCCCTAGTTTACTTGCCTAGGCAGGTGTTGATGGGGTGGGGGGTGGGGCCAAGAAGACACATCTGTGTTGCTCTCTATTTGTACAGACAGCTTTCAAGCTGGGGAGAGGGGGGAAAGAGATGGCTCAGCGCAAGTGGAGACAGAGCGCTACTTCCATAGTCATAGCTTTTTACCTAGCGCATCTGTATTGTGCATTGCTAGCTTAGCGCTATGTCAGTGCTGGCCTTTTGTGGGGTTCGGTAGGCAGGGCACTCGGATCTGTTGACAGGGCGAGGCACCCTGCCTGTATAATGGTAGGGGAAACACTGGGTATGACATAAACAATGAAAGGAATTTAATAAGCTGTTATAATAGTTAATCATTTTTGTTCTATTTTATAAACTTACAATTAAGTTATCAAAAAGACTTTCACTTCAAAATGTTTGTAATTTACCAAGATCTTCCAAAAAACTTGGTTTTACTCTAAACTTGTAAGTTTTGGCAGACGAGTAAAAACAAAGTATTAATTAAGTATGTAAGATCACAAAAATACAAAGTAACAACATATTGAATTATGGCAGTAGCTGAAACTTTTGTTAGGTCCCCGCTTTGGAAAGAAAAACAGAACTGTCTTGTTGTGAGCTTTTAGAAACAAAGCGCGTATCGAGGCATGGAGCAGAACTCAGCCTAAGCAGGGTTGACTTGGAGCTTCAACACATTAAATGGGCAACGAACATCTCCCTCACATCTTCTTTAAAACACAATAAATTAACTCAGTTACAAGATTAAAGTCAGTGAATTTAGCGAGAACAAGTCTCTCCGTTTTCCAAACTTCAAAACTGTCAAAAAGAAAAATAAATATGAAAATACAGTTGTTAAGAAAGTTCATGCTCAATAATCCAGGTACCAAATCCAAAAATTTTGTCGGGTCATCTGGACAGTTTCTTTTTTTAATAAAAGATTTGGATGATTTAGATTTGGTACCTGGATTATTGAGCAAGAACTTTGTTGCCTTGAACCACTTCGGCTGTGGCTGTCTACTTGGGAGGAGTTGACGAGGGACAGGACGACCCCCAGAAACTATCTTGGCTCCAGCAAACTGGTTGGTCCTCTTAAGGAGTTTACTGCTTGGTGGGGAAACAGTTTGCTGGAACTCTTCTGACTGGTGCCCTCCGGATGGAGGGTGAAATGTTTCTTTAAAAAAGAAACTGTCCAAATGACTCGACTGAAAATTGTTCTGTGTGGCCCTAAAATAGGTTCAAGCTGCATTAAGGAGTTGCATCAGTACTTTTGCCTGCAAAATGTTTCATTCAATGACATTCCAGTGTTTCCCCCAGGTCTTTTGCCTTGGCAGGGAGCTCAGGTGTGGGGCGTGTGTGTGTGTGTAGAGAGAGACGTGCACTACTTTTGAGCTGGCAGTTGTCCACCGGGGTGATGCGTGAGAGAAGCGGAGTGCTACGTCAATAGCTTTTTAGTTACCGCATGTGTTTTGTGTCCCAATAACTTAGCTCTACATCAGTGCCGGCAGTTGTCGATGGAGTGGGGGTGGGATGATGGGCAGACAGTTCAGTAGGCGGGGCACTCGGTTCTGTTGACAGGGTGAGGCGCCCTCCTTGTAAAATGGTAGAGGAAACACTGCATTTCAACAACAGTGCACCCCCCTGGGGGGTGGACACACGCCGTGCCAAGAGGGCACACCCCACAGTTTAAGAACTACTGAGTTAACACAACAGGAACAGCATGTACATACGTCAATTAACGTCATAAAAACATACAACTCATGTCAAACTGAAGTGCGCTGTAATATTGCGACCAGGCAAAACTGTTTGTAGAATGAGATCTTGGGTCATATAACTCCAGATATTTTTATCCAGCTTTACCTTTTTTAAATACATTTAATTTGAAACAGTGCTACAACCAAACTAAATAACTGCCAATAAATAATCAACAATAAAAGAATAAAGAAGAGCTTCTATGGAATGCAGGGAGTGAGTACAACTAAAAATTATTTTTTCCAGGAGCGGTGAGGCTTGAAAATAGACAAGTTTCAAGAAATGTTGCTGGAAGCAGTGGTGTAGGATGTGGGGGTCATAACACAAAATAATGGAGGCATAATTCTCTACGCCTGTCATATGCCAGAGAGATTAGCGCTTTAGACTTGGGCTTTGTTAAAAGAAAAATGGGGTTGAGTGAGTTGATAATGTCACTGCTCCCATTACATCAGGTTTTTAGCTTTAGTCTGGGTCCTTACTTCACTTTATTACAACATTTTTGGTCAAATAGAATTTCATTTATGAACAACAGCTTCTGAACTAGGTAAAAATGAAGAGGAGCAACAAAAAACTAAAATATAGTTAAAAAAATGTGACAAATTTAAGCATACTGAGATACAAATACATAGTTCTATTTGTCAGTTTATAATGGTATGTTTTTGAAGGATAAAATTAAAAATGAACAGTTTCACAATGATATTCATGCCTACTTATTCATTCAACCTTTATTTATGCAGGTTAGTCTCAATGAGTCGCGAGGACTCATTTACAAGAGACCTGTTTTGAACAAAAACCATAAATGAGGTACATACACACAACAGCAAACATTCATATAAACACATTTAAAATGAAATAGTATATAAAAGAAGCAATATGAAACAAACTATAAAAACATGCTACATTATAAAACGGTTGTAAGATAACAGGAACATGTCTGAATTGATTTGTGCATTGAACTTAACAGTTGTTTAAAATCCTTTAGAGGGGTCAAGGTTGAGAGCTTCAGATCTTTTTTGCAAGGTGTTCCAGGAAATTCGGTCCACACTGAGGGAACACTGCAGGTAATGATGTCTTGAGAGCACACGCTGTAGCTGCACTGACGACATGACATGTAGGAGATGTGTGAAGGCAGCAGACCAAGAAGTGATTTAAAGATGAAAATGTAACAGTGAGAGTCTGCGCGAAGTTAATGATGACCAGATGACCAACGAATACAGAGTGCAATGATGAGTGTGATAGTTACAGTCAGTTATGAATCTGAATGCACCATCATAGACGTGATTATTATGGTTATGGTTCATTGAAATACACCAAACCGTGTTCATAGCTGTGTTCTGCCATCATTCCAACCCAGCAATATTGCACAATGAGGACATTTTTTGCCGTCACAATGTGACAAAAATATCAATAAAATAAGTTTATAAGCATGTTTGCATATAAAAATAAATAAAAAGCAGGTGTGAAGGACCAAAACACAAGAGTTGAACAGCAACATCGAATACTAAAAATAAATATGAATGTATTTGGGGCGTGGTGCCTGATTTTATGCATGTGCATTAGTAACTGTAAAAGGTCTTAATCTGATATTTTATGTTTCAACAGCAAGTTGTCTAAAATTAACAAACAATGATGTTGCAGCCGATTTCAAATTATTTGATTTCAGACAGGTTCCAGTCACAAAACCGGTTGTGTAGTCTAGTGTGATGAGCTCAGGTAAATACTGATCAATTATCTGAAATTTGAACGTTTGTTCAGCTGTCACGGAGACTGAAAAAGATCAAGCAAGGCTTACATAAGGTTTCTTAACGTGACTTACTAAGTTTTTTTTTTTTCTAAAGCTTTACTTAACCAGGTAGATCTCAGTGAGATTAAACATGTATGCTTCAAGAGAAACTTGGCCATGAATGCCAGCAGCACAGAAACATTTCCTATTACACCTGTTATATTAGATTGAACACAAGGTTAATAAAAATAAAAATTAAGGACAAAAAGTAGCGTTCCAATCTTGGCAGCCTGTATAAAAATACTCCAGCTTATGCAGAAAATTCCCAACATTTCACAGCTCCAGCTTCATGAACTGGTCTGACTTAAGACACTGAAGAAAGGTGAGGGAGTTATGAGAAACTAACAATGTACTGAGGTGAAGCCGATCCAGTAAAACTGAATGACAAAAACCTGAAAAAACAACGTTTGTGTTTTAACCCTTAAATGTCAAGGTTCTTTATGGTCATTTGCATCACACAGGGGAACAAAATTGTATACTCAAGGTCCAAGTTACACCCAAAAATAGCAAATATTAAGTAAAAGATGAAACAGTAAATAAGGATCTAAGATATACGCTAAAACCACTAATAATGTAAAATAATAAACAGCAGCCTGAACATGAGTCTGTAGTGAGCAGATGGGTATAAAACAGGCTGATCTGAACAGTTCAGTTATCCTTGAAGAGAATTGACTAAAATTAAAGCACTAAGATTTGAATGACTACATATCATTATTTTAGAGTTATTTTATTCCCAAGTCAGTTGGCTGTAGTGGCCATATTAAATTGGATTGGCTCCAAAACAAACAAACCAAAAAAGAAAAGAAAATGTATGCTAAAAAAATTTAGTCTGCCTACACCTTCAAGCAGGAGGGGATAAAAAGCAAGTAGGGATGAAATGCTTCATAAGAATTATAGATAAGTGACTTGAGCACATTTGCCCATCTCATAGTCACAAAGACTAGTACAAATAAACGACAGGCAACAAGCTCACAGCATGGAGGAAAGGAAATTACCTCTGAATCTGTCAACAATGTGGAGAACAGCATGTTTGCGGGCAAAGAGTAAAATATAATTGGGTTTATATCAGACTGACAGTGACACAAGCTGATTTTTTTTTTCAAGAGAAAAAGGCTAACATAAATATTCTTATTTGGATAGCAATATCAATAAGCTCAATATTAGCTACACATGAGAAGTGCATTCTCTTCTTATTCCCCAATAACAGAAAAAAAATAACATCCAGCATTAGCTGCATTAATTAAATGGAAGTAAACAAAACCATTAGTGGTGAAAATAGCACTTTTCAGCACAGGTCAACATTAATGGAGCGACCACAATAAAGCACAGATTCTCCATCAAATGCATCAAAGGTAAGCTTGAGGGGATGTGTATATTAATACATCTTGTATACACACAATGTTTGAGGACATGAACATTTACTTCTCCGTCTGTGTCCTCAGGTCGATCCTGCAAACAGAAATCGCCACTGCTGCATTTCAGTCAACAGCAGCCAATTACTGCAATTTGTTTAAACTGAGAACAAACAGGAACTTGGATATAGTTCTAATCAATCTTTTTTTTTTTTTTTTTAATTGCAATTTATGTTAAACTACCAGTAAGTGTTCAGAGCTAAGATGACCTGAGTGAGTGCTGGTGGATAGTATGGTTACAGACATTTGCAATGTTAATGAGAATGTAGATCCAGAGCTACTTAATGTAAACCACAAGTGAACCCATTTAAAAACAGTGTTGCTTACTAATTTTATGAACATAGAAAGAGTGAAACTGTTTTCCTCAGTGGAAGTAAGGACAGTGGTATAATAGGCGGTAAATGGATTTCCTTTACTGGAGCTGAAACAAATCCCTCAAAACCACAACAAATTTTATTTTTATTTCAGCAAAAAAACTTTTTATGCTAAAAGAAATGGCTTGGAAGTATTTACAGTTCCTAAAAATAAGTGCCATTTAAACATACTTTAGAAATGACACACTGTTTATGTTAACCTTAAAATGAATATACCGTATTTTTCGAACTATATGGCACCCTTAAAATCCTTTAATTTTCTCAAAAATCAACAATGAGCCTTATAGTACGGTGAACCTTACGTATTAATTCTGGTTGTTTACTGACCTCAAACCAATTTTATGTGGTGCACAGCGCTCAAAAATCTGTCAAAATGTTTTAGTTTTGCTTAATGTGCCTTATGATCCAGTGTGTCTTATGTATGAAAACTAACCCATTCATTGATATTGCGCCTTATAGTCCGAAAAAATATGGTATATAATTTTGTACCATGCCTATATTGCTCATATTGATATCTAATTTTATGCAGTCTTTGGGAGAAAAAAAATAAACATCATGGTTATGATATGTTACCTATGTGCAAACATAGAAATAATCCTTTATATTATGTATCAAATGACTACTAAATGCAAAACACACATATCTTATAAATCCAACTTTTGTCTTAATAGTAACATCAAAAACATACATGTATCTGAAAAATCCTACAATGTTTTGTTTAACTTGTTCATAATTCTCAAACCATTCCATAAACACATAATACTCAGCATTTATGTGCATCCGGGTGAAGAAAAGAGGTGCAATGTTGAGGCTAATGCACTCTGACAAACACCATCTACCATTTTGGTGCAGGGGGTAGGTGGATGGACAGGAAAGAGCAATGAATCAGTGGTGAGATGCGACAAATGCAAAGAAGAGACAGGAAGGTACAGCGGAGAGCAGATTGAGAAAAACAGGGAGAATGTCAGTCATAATTAACAGCTGAAAGGCTGATGTACCATGTAGGGAGGAGCAAAATGTGGTGGTGGTGAGGGAACGGCAGACATTAAAACAAACCCTCACACCATCGCAGCAGGAGCTGAGCTCACTTAATGTAAAACCAGAGCTGAGCACACAGCAGCTGTAGGAGGAACATTCATTATACAAAACCAAAAATAGGCAAACTTGTGACATTGAAAAACAATAGTGGTTTAATTTTCTTGACACAGCAAAGGACTAAAGGTCAAGTTTCAGGCATGTGAATGTCTTCTCCTAGTTTTTTACTTTACCTTATTGGCAGCTTTACATTGGCAGCTGTGACTGAGTGGTTAGAGCAGTCGTCTTCCAATGCAAGAGTTGGGGGTTCGATTCTACCAGCAGTCACATGCTGAAGACTGTAATTTTATTGTTGTCATAACCATTATCAATTTTGGGTAGCAATCCATTATACAGCGCAAATAGTACCAAGTACTTACAGGGTACGCTGAGGTTATGCATCTGGTAAATTTATGGTATCTACGAGGAGCAGGCTGTATTTTTAAGTGACTATTGACTGTACTTGCAGAGTACTGTATGTAACAGGTACAGATAAACACCTAGTATGTACTCCTACCTACAAGTAGGGGTGTAACGGTACACATGGGTGTACTGAACTGTTTCGGTACGGCACGTTCGGTTCGGTCTACGTGCGTACCGTTTCGGTTATTTTTTCACTCATTAAATTTTATTATGAGAGATTATCCGCTGCGGAACTGTGTTTCAGCACGGCACTAATATCTTGCAGCACGAGTAGCATTCTAGCATCTCGTGGCATGTCCTGTTTGGGAACATTATGTCTTTCTTGTTAAAAGACAAGCGCAAATCCAAAGTTGTGTGTCGACGTTGTTTCGCGGAGATTGGATCTGCAACAGGCAACATGTCTAACGTTAACGCTCTTGAAACGACATCATCCGAATGTGAACGTCTTCTACTATGTCTCTCCGATGGCCTGGAAATGCCTTGGAGTCCTCCCAGATGAGCTGGAAGAGGTGGCTGTGGAAAGAGATGTCTGTCTCAAGCTGCTGCCTCCACAGCCCTACTCCTGAACAAGCAGAAGATAATGGATAGATAGATGGAAATTATAGTTCTCTGATTATGAAAATAAAACCAATAACTAAAGACCTACAAATTATTTATCTGCCCATTTTATACCTTATTTAACAATTAATGTACAGGAACTAACTTTGTTTGAGTTCATATCTGATCAGTAAAGTTGGACCTGCTTGAATGCCATGGTGGATATAAATCCATTTGTTCCATCACTTCAGCTGGATCTATTAAATGTCAACTAAACAAACTCCAAAATGCTATAGTGAGCTATTGTTCAATATAAAAAAAGAAAAAAGAAAAAAAAGAAAAAAAAAAAAAAAAAAAAAAAACAAAGAACCATTTATATTTTCTGACCTTACTGGAAAATATCTTGAGTTTCAAGTTTGTAAAGACTGCTCAAGTGTAATCCAGAAAACAAAAAAAAATCATTAAATACTTTGACTAATGTTAGAATAATGTTTAACTAAGGCTTTACTATAGTTTTCATATTATCAATGATAAATATTACTTTGTTATTAATGTTATTAATCATAAAAAGTGTGAAAAAAGTTTACAAAGTAGTCTCAGGATGCTCACATTAACTCTTTAAGCAGCTTAGATGATATCGGTCACTTCAGATACTTTTAAGTAGACATGGGGAAGGGATACTTTATTCAGAGAGGAATCACCTGTCAAAGGTGGTTGAACCTTTGAGACCTTTGAACCTCATATTCCCCCAGATCTTGCTAATGAATCGTGGTTTGTACTCTGTAACTGCTGCCTCCAGGCAGACCAGTATTTTTGTTCGTCTCTTTTGTTAACTGCTATTATTTCTTTAGTGTTTGCTTCTAGAAGAAATAAGGGAGATATTTGTGGCAAACAGGAAGCTTTCAGGAACTCACGGCAGAGCTCCCCTGCTCTGCAGCTTCAGAACAATAGCAAAGTAAAAGCTGCAAAATAGCATGAAATCACACAGAAGCTTTTCTGACCTGAAAAAACAAAACGTCTGATAAAAATGTCCATGGTGACTGAAAGTTCACTATAGCTCCAAACTGAAGTGATTGGGGTAGAAAGTAGAGAGGAAGTTAATACTGTACAAGTATGCTGGGGTGATTAGGGCAGATTTAGGAATGGCAGAGAATGCTGCAAGAAAAAAAAAAATAGCCTCAGCTGGACTGGGGCCCATTTACAGTAGAGCTGTCCCTCCCCTTTCTTCTTATCCTCGCCACAACCAGCAGACTGACAATCAAAGGGCGGAAGCAGGTAGAATGGCGTGTGAGGGGAAACAAGTGGAAATAAGTCAAAACATGAAAACAAAAATATATTTATCTAAGACTTTCCAGCATTTATCTTATGTTGCCAAACAGACGACAAGATGAATAATGCAAAAGTGGATTTGGTGACATGTGGCTCAGCTCTGAGCTGACTGATTTAAAACCAGCCAATATTGTTACATCACTTACAAGCATAATCTTGTTTTGTTAGTAACTAAACAAACAAGGTTATTGCCAAAGGTGGCGGTTGTATTTGCAGCCTTGAAGGCAATCGTGGGCTGAAACAACACGTCTGAAAGAAATTGCCAACCTAATGAGATAATCTTTCTCCCCTTATTTAGCAGCATTTATAAAAATATGTAATTTTCTATCATGGATAACAGCTTAGCCAAACTTTATTTTAGAACATGTAAAACTGGTTTGTTTCCTTTAACACTTAAAAAATGATGTATCCTGATAAACTCTTTGTTTCAGTATTCAGTTCTTGAGGAAAATGCCTAGACATTGTTTCATTTACTGGAAAGGCTAGTGAATTACTGATGTTCAAACTGTGGAAAAATACAATTAAAAACTGAATATTTGAATGTAAAAAAGGAAATCGTAAAAAACAAGATGGGTACCAAAATAATTACCTAAGTTTATATACAAATTAGAGCCCTGGCTGATATGGAAATTTTGGCTATTGCTGATACTGATATTAGAAAGAAGGAAGCCAATGCTGTTATCTGACATAATGGCTTATTTATTTATTTATTTATTTATTTATTTATTTATTTTTGCAGAGAAGTAAAGATTTTAGACAAACAATGCATTTCATTGAGGACGACAACAAAAATTACGTTACTAACATTGATACGTTTTCCCTGTACATTAGATTTATTGTTCTGGATAAAGGTTTACAAGGCAATAGCCTATGCTAGGTTATCTAAACATTAACTTGCTAACTAGAGAAACATGTAGCTAATGACATGCGGGCTGGGGGGTTGAAGAGAATTTATTATTGTTAAAAAATGTTTACAGAGCAGTTAAACTTTCCATACTCAGTTCAGGAAAAAATATGCTACACAGTACGGCTCACTGCTTTGGCTGTGCTGAAAGTGAAAGTTAAAGTGAACGACCATGATTTACAGAAAGTCTGCATTCACCCTCTGCTGGATACATTAAACAATACACCTTTTGCAAGTAAGGACACAGCTTGTTCCCAGCATTTTAGGGGTGAAAATGAGAAGTTTTTATATTGGCGCATAATGGGACAATTATCACAGATACCGATATGTCCCCAAACGCCTATATTGGCCTAAAATCCCAGCCCCTGCTGATATATCGGTAGGGCTCTAAAACAAATGTCTTTAAATAAACTTAAATACAAGTACATGTATATGGTACATTTATACTCTGGTAACAATATTTGTAATTTCATATGATCCTAAAAAAAAAAAAAAATACGTAGACCTTAATACTTAAGTTTATTTCAGCTACTCCTTCTTCAGGGGTTGCCATAGCGAGCAAACTCACAGGAAAAAAATGGCAAATGTTTTACACCGGATGCCCTTCTAACGCAACCTGGGCTTGAACCCATAAACTCAGGATTACCAGACCAAGACACTGACCACCAAGCTAGGGCAGCCACATATACATTCAGTGTTTCTACTACTAGTATACAAGGGGGGTGCGCTGCCTCGTCAGGAAACAAGCAGCGCTGTCTACCGAATCGCGGAATACAAACATGCTAGCTACCTAGCGGGCAACACACACATGACAACCCCCATCCTCCTGTCATCAATAAAACCAGCAGCAAGATAGCGCTAAGCTAGCAATGGGTGACAGACATGACACCCCCAACCAGTCGACAAATAAAAAAAATCACGAGAGCCCCGCAAACAGAGCTGATCTAGAGGAAACACTGATATTAATACCTAAATTTATTAATTTAAAGCAGAGTATTATTTGAAGAAATGTACATCGCCTGCCACTTTTCATGCCAAAGTTTAGACTAAAATTATTTTATGTTGAAGAATGTGTTGCAGATGTCCTTGAAAATAACTATATGCAATCAAATGCAAAATTGGAAGACGTCTCACTCAAAGTACGTATTGAAGACGACGCTCAGATTCTACCGCAATAAAATTTTAGCTCAATGTGTAAAATTAATTTAGTTGTAGCCATTTTAAAGTTTTTTTAGAGTGAGTCCTTTGTGGCAGCCATGTTGCATTGGGTTAACTGCAAAAGTTACTCAGTTGGGATTCAGCGATAACTTTCTGCAAGTTTCATTAAAATGGCCCCTCAGATATTTTGGTAACAGACAGACGTACACACACAACAAAAAAAGTAGATAAGTTCAAAAACATTTCCTCTTCTGGTAACATAAGGACTGACTTACTACAGCTGGTCTGGCAAGAAGTAGCTCAGTCTTCCCATAACCTTGTTCTTGTTTGTCAAGTTACTGCCTAGCTGCAGGGATGAACAAGTACATTGATCAAGACGTGTGGACAAGAACGTTGTCCGTTTTCTTTAGGATTTTTTTTTTCTTCTTTTTGACATGGTCAGTCTAATTACGACAATAACTGTCAGAAGATGATAAACCTCATCTCGTTAAAAAGGAAGCCCTTCAGGCGTCAGCTGCTACAAGCTGTGTGCGTAGCTGGTACCAGTCTGCTTACAGGGCTCCCTGAACAGAGCTGGGCCGCAGTCCAAGCAGGATATCTCTCTCAAACACAGAAACCAAGTAGCAAATTTGAGAGCTGGTGCACTGCTGCAGTGTGATGGAACAGCTTGAATCACAGTGACTGAAACTGAGGCCGCTTGTCTGAATTTAGAGCTGATGACTGATCTACAGAGAAGAGCGATGACCATAGTGATGCATGGCTTTTCCTCTTGCAGCGGCCTAGCCCCACTTCAAAGCTGTATTACAAAAAGCACTGTATTTGTTCCCCAGTTCAGTGAATACTTGACTCCAGAATTTCATTTTATGGCAGCCTACTAAATTATAGTACTTCATCTTACACAGGTCTGTTGACTTCTATTTATCACATCAAATTAGCACATGAAAACTAGCAGGATAAGAGGTGTTGATAACCCATACTTTACTGTTGCAGTTAATGTCAAAGAGCTGATTTATCGCTGGCAATAACAGAACCTGCTAAGCATGTTTAAAATAAGGTACAGGCAGTAGATAAAATGGTGTCCGGTGCTCAGAAAACTCTTTAGTTCCAAGGTTATGTTCACATTTAGAGAAGTTCACTGAAGATGATGAGCATGGCAAGGGCAAGGATATTAGTCCATTTTTTTTTTTTTTTTTAATCTAATGGTAGCTGTAAGCCACAAAAGATTTATACTGCAGTGTGTCATGTGGGCCAAGCACACTTGGAGAGAATGAACACAATGAAGCCAGTGACGTATAGTGACGTAGAGACACACTTAAACATGCAGAGACAGCCTTTAAACAGGAAGAGGGCTAAAAAAAATCACAGAAAGAAAAGAAAGACTGAGTGGGTGTTTGCTTTAAAATTTCAAACTTTTAGTTATCTTTGTTTGAAACATAGAACTTTGAATAGATGTAAAATAACATGTTTATTGTATCTGCATCTATGTTCGATGTTCTGAGCAATAACCATCTGGTAGCTATTTCCACAAAGGGGAAGGAAAAAAAAACCCATTTAAACAGAAATACAACAGAAATCTTAACATTTTTAACGTGGTCAATATTATTGCCTGTGGCCACCTATTGAATCAATCAACTAAACACTGATAAGGTAGTCACCGAGTTACGAACGAGATTCGTTCCTACGGCTCGTTTGTATCTCGATTTGCTGTAAGTCGGAGCGCCGGCTGCGTGGCTGCCGTAACTCCGCATTGTCGGCCGTAAATAGAAACTGAAACCACGTGGCGGCCGTTACGCTTTTTAAACATGTTTTTTTTTTAATGTAAAACAACAACAGCATACTTAGAACGCCGTTTTAATGTGTTTCCAAGCAG
>JARVLU010000324.1:11818846-11835055 GCA_031762415.1 Simpsonichthys santanae
AATGCTGCATAAAAAAGGCAACGAATGGCGCAATGACGTCACTGGGGGCGGCGCCGTAAGTACGGAGCGCCGTAGGTCGATGGCGCCGTAGGTCGGGGACAACCTGTAGTTCTAGGCTGATTCCTCACCTCGTCCTTACCCCTGAGGGCAAAATCTTGCATAGAGCTCCAGACTGAGGGCGACTAATGGTCACTTTATATTTCTTTCATTTCCAAAAACTTCTCACCTTTTCATCAGTTTTCTTGTAGCCATTCCAGCCTTTTGTTGATCTACTATTTTGTCCCACGTGTCTTTTGACAGCTCTTTGGACTTGCTCATGGTGGTGGAGGGGTTGACTAACTGATTAATAGTTATCTGTGTGCAAGTCACGTTACCAATCTGTGAGAGCAAGAAATCTGTCTGAGTTGTAGGGAATAAAATACTTATACCCCTCAATGGTTAGCAAATCATTTTTTTTTTGATATAATGCATTTTTTATTTAGATTTTTTTATTTATACTCAGTCTCTTTTGATTAACTGTACACTCCCAAATACATTTATACGATTCAGTTCTTGTAAATGGGTGAACTTACAGTGCCAGCAGGGCTTGAAGTACTTATTTCCCTCACTGGAGCTTCCACCAACACCTCCACAAATTAATTTCCTGTAGAAATCCCTGCAATGTGTTTTGTTTAAAGCTCATGCACAGTTGTAGCTTTTTTTTTTTTTTTTTTTTTTGCTGGGGGGGTTTGTGTTCTGAAAGATGTTGGCAGAAGGTTCTTTTATAAATCTGACAAAGTTAAGTCAAGTTCTCTGGAAGGATTTAAAAAAAAATGTTGAAAATTTTCATCTTTTATCCAAAAGACCTCGTCAATCTGAGGACTTGCACTAAACTCAGTCTTATAAATAGCACCTCAGATCAACCTGTTTGCTGATGACAGCTAAAACTAGCTGTGCACATGATAAAGGATGACCATCAGCCTAACAACCAAGTGCCTTGACGACCGCTATTCACAGAGGGCTGATTGATACTAGCAATAACAGCATTGTAAGAAGGTGACAACTGGACACAGAGGTCTTCACCCCTGTTTAATGATGGACGGTTTCTCTTCACAAAGATGGCTTCCTTCACTCCTCTCTCAAACCTCTATCAAGGATGTGCACATCTTAATCCTGAAAGAGGGATTCAACTTTTTTTTAAATCCGTCCAGAGGACCTGAATTAATTTTTGTTAGATGTTTCTACCTGGACTGTTGAGCATGCATCATGATGTACTTTTATCAACTTTGATATGATTTTGCAACATTTAAGGAGGGATTTGGTTAGTGCCAATAATTTCCAACACACAACCACCATGCGCTCCTACCCCACTCCCACAATTTCTTATTACTTTATTCCATGCAAGTGTGGTAAAACAGGCAGAGGGGCATGAGACTGGGCCACTACAGTCTTTAGACTCAACACTTCCTGTTTCCCGATTGAGCGGTTGCCAAACATAACAGGCTCAATCATCTGTTTATGAAGTACAGAGAGCGAGGTTGGTCAGGGCTATATTTATCCTCATCATAGACATATCCGATTACAGGTTAACATGCTCAATTTCTGCTTGTCGATGCAGATGTGGCAACACACGCCACACATTATCATCTTCTTCCAATTGTTGCAGGTTCAGCTGTTAGCTATCAAAAGTGTGTGACCAGGAATGTGTGTGCACGCACTCACATTTCTGGTCGATATCTGCAGTGAAAAAAAAAAGCTGGCTTTATGAGGCAAAAGCGCCTAAATCCATCATGTGGCCTCCCAGACCAGCACAAGACCTAACACTGGCGTAAACAAGCCAGAGGCACCACATCAGCCTTAAAAAAAGAAACAGCCTGGCTGCTAAGAGGCCTCCTGCTCCTTTCGGCTCTTTGACCCATGACCTTAACCAAAGCCCGCTTCAAAGACTCTCTACACAAGGCCCCAAAGACGGGGAGGAGACCTAAGGCAGTCTGAGAGAAGATAAGCTACAAGACGAAGAAAAAAAAAAAGGGCAAAATTTTAAAAGAATCCACTTTCACTCCCGACTGCATGTTGCTTCATTCAACATACTGATGCAAAATCATTTCATGATTCAGTGAATTACTGATGATCAATTGAAGATACATAAAAAAAAAAAAAAAAACACTTGGAGTTATCAATGAATTTAGTACAGTTTTGAAAAACATTTCCACACATGCCCACAACCTCGTTTGCCAGGGTTTTAAAATAGCATTATTTTATATTGAGAAATAACAGGGTTCCAGTTACTTTGGTCAATTCTTGAAAATAACATTTTGTGCCTTCTTACGCAACATTGTGCTATCTGTTAGCACTCAGAGAGTGTGGGATACGTTTCTCAGAGTTTCAGTAAAATCTCTCCAGTGGGTCATTGCCAACACAACACTACAGGCAAACAAAGACACACACACACGGGCAAGTGGTGTGTGATAATAATAGCAGTGTAACATAAAGCATCACAGGTATCACCACAAATCCCAAAGCCCCAATTGTAGAATTCTGAGGTTGCAGCAAATAAAACTTGTATAAATAAACTTAAATTTAATTTTTTTTATAAATAAATGGTATTCTAGCTTGTAGCAAAAACAAAGAATTTATGTTTGCATAATCTTAGAAATTAGAAGTCCAGGAAATTAAGTCAACAAACATGAAGGCAACCTAGATTTTGCATCAGTATAATTGATCTACATTTGCAGATCATTTTATAAAAATAAAGTAAAAGGTATTTTACTATATGATTACATTACTGTATGCAATAAATATTATTTTCAAAATTGTATTTCTATGATGAACTTTTCCCGCTAATAATAGATATTTCGGACCCACAACAACTGGAAAAGCTTCCAACGCAGCCATAACAGGCCATTAACAAAATGCTATCTAAGCAGCCTGTAGTTTTAACAAGCAGCTACATGTAAAAATATGCAACAGTGTTGAACCAGGACAGGCTTACAGCTAAGACGAGCTCTGACTGTGGCTAAATAAAAAAGTAAAATGAAATCCTCCCACAACACAGCCAGTTCCAACAATAATTGAACGGATACTTCTGCTTTTTTAGATGTTTTTAAGTGTACAGGTAGTTATTTTTACAAAGAACAATGCTATTTATTAAATTGATACGTGCTTTAGCTCACATTATTTTCCAGCTAAATGACCAATATTTCTGTGGGGAAAAAAATCCACTTGTTTTTTTTTTTCATGAATAGTTTCTTTGTCATATTTAAATTTGAAGAAAATATCCATTTAAAATCTGTGCACACAGCATTGCCTCAAGTGGCTTCCTTATTTCTTTACAATCCATCCATCCATCATCTTTTACCCGCTTCTTCCTTTTCAGGTCACGGGGGTCACTAGTGCTCATATCCATCAGTCACTGTGCAAGAGGCGAGGAACACCCTGGACAGGTCAAGTGTCCATCACAGTTTCTTTACAATAAGACAATAAATAATAAATATATAAATAAATAATAAATGTTTCATTTGAGCTGGTCTACTGTCCATTAGCCTATTTAGGATATAAATTAAAAGGTTGATGGGTTACACATTGGAGAATTCTTGTATTTCTGTTTTGACTTTTAAATTCTGCTTAGTCAATATCATGCCATATTTCTTGGTTCTTTAACTTTGGAATGAATATTCTGTACCGCACAGCTGCAAAGGTTTTGAAATGGAAAGAAAAATGAATGTGACCACACGTTGATTAAAAAGTCAAGCCAAGTTTCACTCAACGTGTTGATGTTTGCAACTCTAAAAGAAAAGTTGGCAGCACCTGCTTGTATTTTGAAAGCACCTTTCATCAGCAAAGAAATTGATCTACCATACATCCTTCAGCTTGACAGTTTTGTTCATTTTCAAACCAAAAATAAATAAATAAATAAAATTAAAATATAAAAATGGGGAAATTTTAATTAAAACTTTTAAAATATGTTGAAGACAGATCAATTCAACGTGCTGAAATTGGCCACTAAATATCACTGCATGCTGGACTTATTTTGAATTTATTAGTTACCTTTTGCACGATTCAAAATTAAAATGCCCATCGACACTTGGAGGGGCAACTTACAGAGAAGCGCTATCACACTACCTCACATGCCAGTCTGGCTGAACAAAAAAAAAAAAAAAAACTCAACTCCACTCCTGAGAGAAACTCATCTGGAGGGAATAGGTTAGGGGAAAAATAGGAGATTAGCTGTACTGTATAATGATAAATAGGCAGCCTCACACCACTGTAAGCCTGTACACGTGGCAAGCCAGTACGTACGCACACACAAATACACACCCACTTATACAGTAATGGCATGGTTGTGGCTCCCAATGATGCAGGAGGCACAACAACAAAGTTTAGAGGTGATGAAGACTTCCTGTCAACAACACCGCAAAGACAAGTGGATTATTATGTGTAGTAATGTGTAGTTTTATCAAGTTGGCTGCACAATAAAAATATTTGATACAATATTGAAGTTTTTGCCATTTTTTATTCATCTTTTAAAACACCCCTTTAAACATTAAAATGTGTGTCTATTTACGTACGAGTTACGTAATAAAAAGTGGGAGCCAAGCGAAGTCTTCAAGCCAAACTGTATGAGTTGTTTCAAAACGCTCAAGAAACAGCTGAAGGACTGCTCTCATACAGCAGGTTGCTAAGCTACAGGATTTATGGAAAGGTTTATTTACTTTTCTGTTATAATCAGCATAATATATGAACAATGTAAAATGTGGTTTAAGATGTGCCATTAAATAAATACAAGTAATATACAACAAATGTTAAATGTAATGTCTTAGCTGGCCCTGCAATTGTTTGTTTTATTAAATTTACAGGTCTTATGAAGCTTTCCTAATTAATTAATTGCCTAAAATTGATGCAATGGACAATAATGTAACAACAGCATGTCTAGAAAAAAGAAGTACTCAGTTTTTTTTTTTAATTCAAAGTAATCTACAGATGCTAAACCTATAACTTAACAGTATTTCAATACTCAAAAGTTTAAGTTGTAGAAAAATGAATTAACCTTATAAAGCAGATAAATTTTACCCTTGCCAAAAAGAGTAATTTTGCCCATGTGATTTTTTAAATGTTGCTCATGTTGCTAGTGCATATAACCTGATAAAAGCTGAGAGCACAGTTGAGAAATAGGAACACAGAACTGGAGCCCAAGTTTGTTTTGCAGTCCTCAGTTAGGTCAGTGTGTTTGTGTCATGTTCTTGTACATAAAAATTGTTTGTGCTCTTTTGACAGGTATGAAAAGAACATGACATGAAATCGTACCACGCAATTGCAACAAGGTAAAGCAAAAAAGAAAAGAAAAAAATCAGGAAGTCAGTGGCACAGTGGTGTGTGTAGCAGGAACGCTTGCTATAGTGTGCAAAAAAAGATAAAAGAAACTATGATTTGCATGTACTGACAAAGACAGAGATGAGAAGAACAGGAAAACAGCTGAGCAGAGCATAAAAAGCCTGACAGCAATAAGCCGACAACTGAAACTCCTATTTATCTTTCAGGTGTTTGCAAACCAGACTGAATCAAAGGGCTCAACATATTTTTACCCGATTGTATCCAACATTTATCACGCACAGATTTTTACTCATACTTTCAAACTGAATTAACACAGATGCCCATAAAAAAAAAATAATGATTTTTTTTTTTTTTTTTTTAATGTTGCACTTCAGTGCTCGAGTTAGCAGATGGTTCTTCCGGGCTAAAGCGCGTGTTGCCCACCATACACCTCTCACCGAGATGCACGTGCACGACTTTCTCACAGCGCTAATTTTCCTTTGCCATAAAGCATAACCAGGCTGCATCTTTTAAAATAGCACTCAACGTGTTTAACCAGTGATTCATCTCCAGTTGGACGACATGTTTACGTAAGAGGTTTTTTTTTGTGTGTGTGTGTTTTTAGAAAAAGCCCTGTTTGAGCTGCACAATTTTGGAAAATCACCAATTGGGTGGAGTTTTGACACAGTAGGATTGATGAGAAGCTGTGTCAGAACAATTTCACAATTTTTCCAGCAAAAAAAAAAAAAAATAAAAAAAAAAATGCAAGCAGCCACATGCAGAAAAGGCTCCTGTAACTTATTTTGTTTAAATATAGCCACAATAATTTGATGACATTGAAAAACTGTTGATAATTTTACACTCAGCACAACTTCATACCTCTTCAACATTTTCCCTCCAGCCATTGGCACTAGTTCTTTTTCTCTGTCCTTTAACAATGTCCTTGTAAAAAAAAAAAAAAAAAAAAAAAAAAAGACACCAAGAATTTATACAAAGCTGTTATGAAACGTGACACTATACGAATAAACTGAAAGAACGTGTGTCCAACTGTGTCTGCCATTTGATAGTTGATGGGCACAAGAAGCCCTCAAGCTTAGCTGTGTTAAAACATCTCTTACAAAAGGAAGTGACAGACACACAAGCTGTAAAAGGTTTTCCAACACTAAAATTTGCTAAATTGAAACTATTAAGTGGTATTAAAAGCAGCTGTGGGTTTAAATCGCTGTGTGAATACTTGGACACCTTTTACGGTGCTCGCTCTCAGCTTTTAGCTGCACTTAAAAGTACAGCAAAGCTCTTTAAAGCACATAAATGCAAAGTCAATCGCACGAAGAATGAGAGCAAATACAAAAGCAAACAGAGAGAGAGAGGGAGTAAATCCTCAAGACGCACCTGGAGAAGCCGCCGGGAAAATTTGCCAAAGCCGCTGCAGACTGGAGGCCATCGCTGCTGCTCTGTATCCCGGAGGACTCTCCGTATCTTTTCCCCCCTATCCAGCTCTCCCCAACCCCAGGTAGGTTCGAGAACGCGGCAAAAGGCTTCTGGTCTGGCAGGTTCACTATGGATGGCTGACTGGCTCCGAAGTTGTATGCAGATCCAGCACCAACACCCATGGGAGATGACATGGGGCCAACCCCTCCTCCATGGAGAGGACCCATGCCTCCCTGGAGACACTGGGACTGGCAGTAACCAGAACTGTCCTGCCTCTCCAGCTTGACCACACCAGGAGTACTCATATGGATGAAATCAGGGTCCTTCTCTTCTTTGATGACAACACCAGAAAGCATGGACGGAGGCTGTTGGGGCTGATGCGCATGTTGCTGGTGCTGAGCCAGGTGTTGGAGAGGCTGCTGCTGGTGCATTGGATGCTGCTGCTGCTCCATGCCATTCATACTGGTGCAGTTCTCTCCATTACCCATGAGGGGTTTTGTGTCCTTCGGCAAGCCGCTGATGGAAGCGCCACCAAGGCTGCTTTCTTGCAGGATGTTATCCAAATGTGCCACCTCTGAATCCAACTCGAAAACACTGATTTCTGGCAGAGAACTCGAAAGGTCAAGATCTTGCCAAATTTCTGCATCATCAATTAGCTGACTGCTGTTGCCATCCAAATTGCTAGGACCGGCACCTGTTTGTCCACTGTAATTTCCTAAGTCCTTATCCATGGAAAAAACCACTTCCTGCTTGATTTGCTGTGGGAAAAGGTCTGGCAGAGGGAGGTTACCCAGCACAGAGTTTTCTGAGGTGGTGATGATAGACATGGACGACTGGTTGAGCTCAGAAATATTCTGGTTCAGCAACGACAAATTGTCTCCAATGTTGAATATATCCTGTTCCTGTTTCTGCATTCTGTTCATTTTACCCTCTTTATCGGTCCCATCGCATGGGACATGACGTTGAGAAGACTCGAAGATGCCTCCAAAGCTCCTCTGGTCTTTGGTTCCGCCCTGTCCATTTGGGGCCAGCGTACTCTGGGTCAGATTCCCGGGACCGGGCAGATGCATCGTAGACTGATGCCGTAAAGCGGAGGTATCTCTGCCTAATTCAGGTGCTAAGTCCCCAAATGTCAGGTTGCTGTTTCGATTACCGTTGTGCTTTGGTCCACCCTGATCCATTTCTTCATTCTGCAAAGAAAATTAACAAGCGTGAACCAAAGTGGCACTTAGAGAAAAATGTAAAATCCGTCAAGGTTGTAGAAATGTTAGGCAGAAGGCTCACTGAAGCATTGATCATTTATTGCAACAAGTAGCAACAACGGCGACAAAAAGTATCATGGGAGAGTTCAAAAGTACAACATACTGCAGTGCCTCTGCTGCTCTCTTATCTACTTATCTTTATTTTTTGAAGAAATAACAACCAGATCAGTTTTGCAGCCCTCCCTCTTTTCAGAACTGGTACAACATGGCTGAAGCACAAACCATCTTAAAGTTGGACCACAAAATGGGACTACAGGTTCTACGAAGCAGAAATGACTAATATGACCGTGTTAGTTCTTCTGAGCCGTAATCTACTCTCGGTTTAAGAGCGAAGAAGTGCGAGACAAGCCCAGGCATAACTAGCTGTGCAAGTGAAACTGCTGGCAATCCCTCATACAGTAAGTATGTGTGCAACATGCATCTGTCGAAAGAGATTAACCCACTCAGAGGCCTTTGGGTGTTTGCTGCAGGCAACGGTAAGCGCCTATCTCCATTTCTGAGTGGAAAAAAACAAACTAAACTGTTCCAGCGTTTAAAGTAAGAGTCAGAAGTGTGACAAATCATTTTTTCCACATACATCTGCGTTAATAAAAGGGCATTAAAGTAATTGTTTATTGTTTTCAGCCAAACTGCTCCCCCTGATTTTTAGCGTTAAGCACTTTAATAGCTGCTGTTTTAAAAGTTCTTTATAAATAAAGTTGACTTGACAGTTTATGAGCTAAATACCACCTTAATAAAAAAGGAGGCTATGGTAAATCTGGTCAACCTTACAACTATTTGTGTTTACTGTATTTTGGCAAGGAATTAGTCATAAAAAAAAAAACTAGGAGTACTTTGGCGTTCCTAAAGCGTCTGAATCCTAATAACTCATTAATCCCTGAGGGGAAATAATAATTATAAACAGGACTTTTTTAACAAGAGTTGGTCATTTTCCACACCCACTGCTCGCCTAAGAGATTACATATGTCTTAAAGTAAGACGAATTCAAATTAAATGAGAAGAATAACAAAAGAGGGCTATATGGAGTTTAAAAAGGAAAAAGTTTGAAGTTTCCTGACTGTACTTTTCCACCATTACAGAATGAGTGCAACCTGTTGGCCGCAAAAAGAAACTGCACCAGTTCGCACGCCTTCAACGTGACAAGCAGATATAAACAGTAGTTTGTCTCTTGATTCATTCATTATAACTCCTGACTTTGATAAGTTCACCGAGCGTTGTTCAGGACATTTGTTTGTTTTGTTTGTGCCACTCGGTGACTGGCTGTCAGGTCGCTCGGCCTACTCGACCGAACTACCACAGGTTTTACTTCTCATTTTCTCTCTCTCTCTCTCCCGCTTTCTCTGCACCAAGAAGTTGTTTACACCTGGAATTAGCTCCTACCTGCTGAGAGAAAAACATACACTCCACCGGTTAGGTCATCTCTTGGGGAGTCCAGGCGGTTGAGCTACGGGTGAAAAAATAAAAATAAAAAAGCAACAAAAATCTCTATGCGGTTAAATCAATATCCACTGAATCAGGCTCATGAAGGAGCTCCGCTTCTTCTCGCCCCGGCGCTGTCGTGCGGTGAAGTGTCGGATGAACTCGTTGCGGTGCCTCCCTCCTTCTGGCAGGAACGCATTCTCCGCGATATTCCGAACTTTAAAGATCAACAACGTCGCTGTCGACGCTGGCCAGTTCCACCTTGTGTGTGTGTGTGTGTGCGCGCGCCCTTTCGCGGATCCGTCAACTTTTAATGCGCGTCGCCGGAAGGAGAAAAAGAAAATGAAGGGAAAAAGGGGAAAAAAAAAACAAAAAAAAAAACAAAGTGCTCGGTCTGTCAGCGTCTCCGAATCTCCGGTTTAATCCGCGGCGAATCATACATTTTGCGGCGAAACGACTGCCCTTTGCGCCATTACATCCATGAGTACTTTTAAAGTTATATAAGACGAGCGCGACGCTCTACCCCTCGCAGCCGCAAACTAGTCAGGCAGGGCGAGCGGCTAGCGAAGCCGTGAGAAGCTAATTGAAATGAGAACATACTTCCGGTTTAGATTTTTCAATACAAAAGCTTGTTCAAACTAAATTTGTTAGTTTATACGAAAATGTTTAATCTACAGATATGAAGCAGCTTGTAAACTAGCATAGTTATTATAATTAGTCTCATATATGCATATATATTTAGTTTAATTTGACGGCTGAAAAGCGTTTGTTTTATTTTGAAAGTGTAAAATCATGCTACTTTATTATTTCCGGTTTGTTCGAGAAACTTCACGTAGCTGTCGGTTTGGCACTCGGTGGTGAACGCCCCTTTCGCCCAATGAAACTCCGTCTGTTGCGGAATCTGTCAGTGTCACCTCTAAGCTCTGAGCATAAACTTTCAAGAGATTGTCACTCGTAACGCAAGTTAAATTGGTCAGTAAGCAAACGAAGCGTCTTATTTGGGGGAGTCTATTTAGGTATGAGCTAAGACGAGGGAGTTAGTTTTCCCTTTAGATGAGATCATGCAGTGTAATTTTGTATTTCCTGTTTCCCAATGTTGACTTTTTTTCAACAAAATGATACACCCAATAAAAAGCCCAGTCAGAAATGCAGAAATACATATTTTTTTTATTTGCAATGTGAAAAAAATTGCCTCTGACAATAGATGTAGATCATGTTAGAACCTGCTCAGTAATTCTTACATATTAATAAACCATTTTCATGTATTTCCCAAGATTATTTGCCTGCAGCTACTCAGAACCACATTGTGATTAGGAGCCAAACAGCTTACACAAAGTTGTTGCAGAATCAAAAGAGTAAAGTTTGACAAATAACTAGTTTAACCACAGCCCCTTTGTTAAAGACAGGGTCCAAACAGAAGGTGATCACTCAGACTGATTGAAGTCCAGCACCTTCAGAGCGAGGACGCTCCTTCAAGATTCCAGCAAAGTAAAGTTCAAATGTGTGAGCTCACTGACTTTTGCAAGAGTAGGGAGTAAGGGGCCAAAGGTCAGGAACTGCCCCTCTGGAAACCTGAAGCCTGAGCCGATAGCTAATCTTACACACATGGTAAACTCCCTTTATGGGCAGCTGATGGGAACGGTTTCTAAAGTAGGGCAACTTCTTTGAAAATAAATAGCTCATTTATTAAATTAGAGAATGGTGATTTTTTTTTTTATTAACACTAAGAGGTGAACAATGCTAGAGTCCTGAGGAAAGTGGTTCTAATTTCAATCAGAGGCTAGGTGATGGAAAATGTTGTGTGCTGTATTTCCGTAACACATCAAGCTAGATGAAAATACTACATTTTTTCAAGTACTGTATTTAAAAAAAAAAGTCCACAAAAAAGCCCCATCAGTGGGCTTAAGAGACAACTAATTTAAATTTTAACAGGATTGCAGGCAAAGGGTGGGGTCGGGAAGACTCAGACACCTCCACAAAAATGGATGAGCGGATGAGAACCAGCAGCCAGAAAAAAGAAAGGTAAAGAGACAGGGATGGGGGTAGGGGCAGCAGGTGTGGTCATCCATCCAAGTTGTCCTATTAGAAGGAACAAAATGTGTCCTGGGCATGCAAATGTCTTATTAAAAGCCAGTGTGGCTGGATAGAGGCAGAAGCTCCCAAGGGCCTGTGAAAACCACACTGTTCTCAAAACATCACAGGGAACACTGTGAGTTTTTATTGCTCGGTAACAATGGGTGATCCTACTTACCAATAAATAATCAAAACATTGGACATGCCGTGCTCCTTGGCTGGGAGTTAATGGAGAATTATGCTGCCGTGGCTTGGTAAAAATTCAACAGCTTGAGTGAACGTGCTGCTGTGGAGACATCAACTTGTGAATTAGTATTGATCGCACTTGCATAAGCCGGTGCAAAGTGAAAAAAAAAGGAAAAAGTGACTTAAGTGTTTTTCATTTTCATAAAACAACAAAAAATTAAAAGCCCGAAGGCTGTAATAGTTACGATAATCCAACTGAGGATGTGAAATACATCTGGAATACAGACGGTATAAGGCACGGGGAAAGGTTTTTTGGCATATAAGGTTAAAAATATGTGTTTTAAATATTAAAATTGACACATTTTAGAAAAGCAATCTATTTTGTGAAAACAGGGCTTGGTAGATGTGCAGAGTGAATAAGTTTATTCACAAAGATGATTAAGTGCTGCAGTTAAAGTGAATTCTTCAGTGAAGCAGGCTTGACGTGCTTTTGGATTCCAGGATGACTGTCTTCAACATAAAGGATTCTGAAAAGCTTAGTGTGGTATTTCCACTATTTCCTAATAGACAGCAGGTTTGGCACATTTTTCCAAGCCTGCAAACATTACTGCATTTATTTATATACTTTGTTTCTTAAATATATGGAAGCTAACATAATTATAATCAATTTGCCTCCAGTTCAAATAAAAATTTCAGCTTTCCTTAAAGTTTTGCACAGACATCTATACAGCAGATATTGCTCAACACAGTGATCTCAGACAGGACATTTTGAAAAGGAAGGAATATTTTTTTTAAACATAAGATGAAAAAGGAAACAATGTTTATTTAAGGCTAAACAACAGCCAATGGATTTTCTTATCTTTGGCAAGGAGAAACCCTTGGCATGAGGTTAGAATTGACACTGTAAGCAGTTGAATACAGAGTTAAAACAAGTGTGTACTGTGTGTGATGTGTGTGTTGTCCTAACACAACAAAAGCAAAAGCAGACACAGTCAAGGGTATACAGCATTAACACTTCCACTTGATGAAAAATAAAACTCACACTATTTCACCATTAAACAGAAACATATTAATGCTAAACTGTTTACACACATAATAGTATAGCATGTTATTGTATCATGAAATAGGTAAAAGTGGCTATTAGTAACACAATCAGCTTGCCTTAGAAAGCCGTCATCATCTGCCTGGAGCAACTGAACCAGCTTCCCATAATTCTCAGTCGGATCATCTGGACAGTTTATTTTTTATAGAAACGTTTCACCCTCCATCTTAACAGTTGGCTGGAACTCCTCTGACTGATGATGCCTCTGGATGGAGGGTAAAATGTTTATATAAAAAAGAAACTGTCCAGATGACCCAACTGAGAATTTTTGGATTTGGTACCTGGATCATTGAGCATGAACTTTCTTGAATCAGCTTCATTTCTTTGTGCATCCCCGGTGAAATGCAGCTTATTTGACCGTCAAAGTGCATTTATTAAGAAAATGTTCAACTGAGACACACCTTTACTATAACGTTGAGCTAACAAATAATCGTTTTTAAGTGTTTATCTTGTTAAATTTTGAAGAAATACACAGAGGCTCATCCCTCATGCCCGCTTCCACAAATTGGGTTTTGAAACACAACCGATTTGACCGTCAAAGTGCATTTATTAAGAAAAAGTTAGACTGAGACACACCTTTACCATAATTTTGAGCAAACAGATAAATAATTTTAAGTCTTTATTTTGTTAAATTCTTGTTAAAGTCCTCCCGTACACCCTCCCGCTACCGCCATTTGGCAGCTAATCGATTTTTGGCACAACACCAGCCCACATTTCCGGGTTGTCAGAGGTGACATGCAACAAACGCAAAGCGTCAGCGGTGACATAATAAATGCGACGTATATGACAAAGCAACATATTTATGGATTTTTCCACTTTATTAGACATATTTGGACTGATGCGACCTAAAGGGCGGTGTGATGTGTACGGCGGAAAATACAGTACTGTTAAAAAATGGTCCTATAAAGTAACATAAACAAGCACACACACACATACACATGCAAGTCATAGATACATGTATCCCCTTTGTTTTAGTTCAAACCTATAATTGTATTATTAGATGTATAAAGGTATAAAATGTGCATGTTTTAGTTCTTTTCTGACCATCTGCTGAACAAACAATAATAATGTTGAGCTTGATTCTGTTTAGTTGCTCAAAAATCTACATAACACTTATATAATTTTTATTTTGATCATCTTCAAACACATTTAGCTCCAAATACAGTAATAATACCTTGTTAGAACAGAAATGAAAGAGTGTGTAAATACAGTAGCCTTGTTTAGAGAATGTCAATGTGTTTACCGGTATATGTTTTCTTGTTATTTTTGGTAAACATGACATTTATGGATGTGGAACCCTTATGACAAGTTTATAGAAAAAAAGCAAACATAAGAAGTTTACCCTGTACCATCCAGACACAGTCAAGAAGAGATGTTGATGCATCATTGAACAGAGTTGCATGATGATGTAATGTTTGTTTAGTATGACACTCAGATACACCCTGCAAAACCTTAAGTCTGAGTTATAGTCGTATTTGTTTATGCTTTGTTTAGGTGTGGCAACCAACTCAATATGAAATGATTTTGAAATTTAGTTGGAAAACACATCCAGATATTATATCCTAGAAGTTTCATTACAATCCTTCCAGCAGTTCTTGAGATATTTTTCTAACAAACAAACAGAGTTGACTCTGACTTATTAACAACAATATTTTAAATAAAGATTTGGCACAATCTGTTACCGCTCCTCATATTTGGGCTCAGTAACATGGACTGAGTTCAAGCTGTTTTTATGTTTTTAAAGCTCAGACTGCACTCCGAGAGATGATTGATTTCTGCAAGCTTCATAAACTCTGTCCTGTAGTTCAAGAGGTATTTTGCTAACAGACAAAGACAACAGCACACAAACACAGGCTATATTGTTTTACTTTGCCTTTTTTGACAGGTGATAAAACGATAGCTTGCCTGTACATTATTATATTATATAATTTAACACCGTGACATCCTCATTGTAAATTATCTGTTGTTTTACAAGCCTTTGTGAATATTTATTCATTTTTTAAGACAACCTGTCCAGGTGTACCTCACTTCTCACACAATGATCACTGGAAATAGACACCAGCTCCCACATAACCCAGGAAGGAAGATGTAAAGAAAATGAATCCATCTTCTGCTGTGTTATAATAAATAATATGACCCGAGTTCTGAAATGAATGAAACGACTCGTAAGAAAATAATTGGCAGTAATAAGCGTTTCATGTATTCTCTATGTCATGACGCCTGTGAGACCATTAATATATTCAATCTCTAGGGGAAAGCCTTATTTGCCATTACTTAAAAAAACAACTGTTTTTTTCCTTTGTTTATATTTGTTGTCTTTTTTTTCTTAAGCTCTCTCACTCTCTTTGTTGCAAAAAATGTCAAAGTACAAATTCCCACGTCGAAAGCAAAATCCTTTTGTAATGAGTTTTTAAAAAATCAAAGCGCAAAGATTTAGACCCTTAATTAAAGTATCTGTTTAAGAGAAAGAAAGGAGTGAGGCCATCGTTGAAGTCAACTGACCGGTGACCTTTGGACTGAACAGCTGATGCGGCAATATGATCTATTAGCAGCAGAACAAAGCTTTGGAAGTGATCAGCTTTACAACCAACCTATTAGCTGCTTTAGCTGCAGAACAAGCTGTTTTACCATCAGTCTGGTTGTAAATCTGGGTGGGTCCTCCAATGCAAGAGTTGGGGGTTTGATTCCAGTCACATGCCGAACTGTCCCTGTGCGAGACACTGAACCCCTCATTGCTCGATGTATGAATGTGCTAAAAGCACGTGTTAATCTTTCTATAGATGTAGTAGAGTGCTGTATGAAGGGGTAAATGAATCAGATTGTAGTGTAAAGCACTTTGAGTGTCTTGATAAGATAGAAAGAAGCTACTGTATATAAGTACAGTCCATTTATCACAGTGTATGGCATTCTCATAAAAATGTGCTACTTTATTCCACACATAAAACCTGCAGTGCCCTAGAAATAGGTTTGTGGACAAGATGGGACTCACATAAGGATGTTTTAGTTTAGATAATTTCCTTTTTTTATGAGAACTAAAACTGTCAACATGTTTTTATTTCTGGTAAAAGTGCAGCAGTTCCAGCCAGCCATAATGCGACTAACAAGCAGGAACGTATGCAATTGCCTGTGTGTGGACAGGTGTGTGCACTTGTTTGTCTGTTTTAGCAAAATATATCATGAACCACTGGACAGATTTTATTGAAACCATCAGAAAATTTTTAATGGATGTTCATCTCCAACTGACAAACATTGATGCTGTTCAAAAGTCTGCCATGGCTAAGTAAATTAATTCACAAATGGATATAACTTGTAAATTTTACAGATACAGTATTGACATAAAATTTGGCGTGGCAGGTAGCTGAGACTGAGCTCATCCATCTATCCATCCATCCATCCATCCATCCATCCATCCATCCATCCATCCATCCATCCATCCATCCATCCATC
>JARVLU010000324.1:11940278-11951398 GCA_031762415.1 Simpsonichthys santanae
TTTTCATAACATTATTAAAAAAAAAAAAAAAAAAAAATATATATATATATATATATATATATATATATTAATTATTATGCTCATCTGTCACCATCATACGCAAGACAAGAACATAAACATGTCCACACAAGATCCTATTTTGGCTACTATAAAATATTTTAAATAAATTGTCATATTCGGTTCACTGTTTTGTGCATGGCCTCTTTAATGAAGCATGTTTTTTTTTTTGTAATATTGGTAGCTAGATATTAAAAACTAAAGTTACACTACATTGATGCAATGCTTTTTATACACAAGTATTCCAGGCTTTTTATAGACAAGCTGACTACAGATAAATACTGAGCTTAAAAGAAATAGAAGTACCTCACCGCTGACTGACAAACATATTGGAAGTACTGCTGTGACTTTTAAAATTATGCTGTGTCCGACTTTTTTAAATTATATTTATTTTTCTTTTGGCGAGTAAATAGATACTTTCTATTTTATTGTTTTATGCTGGTCATTTGGCATTTTAATAAAGAGAAAATGGGGTTGGTTGTCTCATTCCTTCCATGGCAGTGGTTTAATTTTCTCCTTTTGCTAACAGAAATAAAAACAATACAAACAAATAGGATTGGAGGGTTTTGAAAATGCTCATATGCTGCACACGCAGTCAGACACACGTGTTTTTTGGTAAGGCAGATTATAGAGTCGCCCAAAGAAAGTGACATGCACAGATGGGATGCTAATATGAATGGATGCCACTCATATATTGCGAGCACCTAGCAGTCAGCTGAACTGATGACTCCATCCCCCCACCCCACCCCTTCACTCTGAGCTGAGGACTGACAGATCAACTAGGTCATGGTGTGATGAATGAGTCACATCTTCATTTTGGAGAGGCGACATCCTGCAGACCTCTGCAGCTAGATGTGCTGACTCAGTTTTTAAACTTGGTTAAGGTGATCTCTGAGCTGAGACTCTTGAGGACTAGTTGATGACTTATAATCATAAAAAATATATATATATTGCAGTTTCACTGAAGTTTGAGTATGTGTGACCAATTAACCAGCCAGCTGTGTGGCTACAATTTGAGCAGCAGGTTTTGAAAATCACAGCTTATTTGTTACTGTTGCCTACCTCCACCCTCCTGGGCTCGCTTTGAATCAGTTTTGCTATAACTGTGATGATGTGGCACGGTGGCTCACTTGCGAGCGGGTCACCGGTTCGAATCCCAGCCCTGGACCTGTCAGGGTGGAGTTTGCATGTTCTCTCCATGCATGCGTGGGTTTTCTCCGGGTACTCCTGTTTCCTCCCACAGACAAAAAACTGCATGTTAGGCTGATTGGTAACTCTAAATTGTCCCTAGGTGTGAGTGAGAGAGTGAATGATGGTTTGTCTCTTTTGTCTGTATGTGTCCCTGTGATGGACTGGAGATGTGTCCAGGTGTCCCCGGCCTCACGGTGGCTGCTGGATATGGGCACCAGTGATCCCTGTGACCTGAGAAGGAAAAAGGAGGTAAAGATGATGGATGATTGTGATGAGGGGTATGGTTTTTAAGACCTCAGCATGTTTTCTGTCAACGAAGAGCTCCCACATAGATGTCAGAATACACATCTAGCAATACCGAGACATGGTGGAGATGCCTGCAAGTGGCTTTGTGACCATTTTGAGAGTCAGATGCTTTTAAGTCTCAAGCAACACGATAGCATGCCTCAAGTCGACCCGTTTAAGGTAACCGAGAACCCCTGCAGATGTTTCGAGACACAACTCTAGCGTTTGCCATCAGACTGGTTGTGGGCTCCTGTACAAAAAAGATTTTGATTTATTTAGTGCAGGGGTTTGCAACCTGCAGCTCTGAAGCCACATGCTGCTCTTTGGTCCCTCTGCAGCAGCTCTTTCAAGCTTTGACCAAAACTGACATAAACTGAATTTTATTGGTTGTTATAATAACAATAAAAAGGGATAGTTTTAGCAGTTTTCCTGTAATTTATTTAGCAAATATACGAATACTAGAAACATTACAAGGAGTAAAACATACTTTCACTTTACACTTGATTTCTTCAAATACAGTATAGGTTACATAATTCTTCTACAAAAAAAAAAAAAAAAAAAAAAAAAAAAAAATCACTTAAAATGCATATTGTAGTTTATTATTTTAGTTTTTAGAAAATGGGCAAAAACTATATATTTTTTTCCTTCTTTACAAGAATCTCATATTTTATTTTGTCATAGAGTGCAAAAATATCAATAAATCTTAAAAATCACAAGATATTTTTAGTTCTATAAAATCACCCCTACTGGCCAGAAAAGCACCCTCCAAAAAACTTGAAGTGGTCTGTGGGCCACCAGTTGAAAATCCCAGTTGTAGCAGGTATTGTGGCTTTGGACATGTTTAATTTAGTGAACAAAGGGGCAGAAATGGCTCTTTTGATTGAAAAGGTTGCGGCCCCCCTGATTTAATGACATCCAAAAGGGGGTACTGTAGCACCCTCAGCACCCCCCCCCCCCCCCCCCCCACCAGTTCTCATGGTCTTGGTTCTAATGCATTGTATATCAGTTATTTTGATCAGTCTAGCCTCAGTTTATTCATTTACATTCTGAGCCTGCAGCTTCCTTTAAATAATCTCAGCTAGCATTTTTCATTATTTTCCTGAATGTAAATTCATCTGATAAAATATTAAACATTTTGATGCAATGTTTGTGGTGTGATAGCTAGATTTACTTGTGTTGGCCACTTGACCTTTCTTGGGTCAGTGAATCAATCAGAAAGCCTGTGCAGGTTGTCATCCTTGACTGATGTCTTTAAGGGCTGTCTGCACAGAGTGCATGATGGGATATCAGTGCCTATATGGAAATTCTTGTACTGCATAGCGAATAAGAATGTCATTTTGTGTGTTTGTCCTATTGACTTTTATCCTCTTTTTGATGAGATACTCTTTTCAGGGTTGGTTTGCTTTATTTTATTGACTCTCAAAAGAAAACCTTCTCTTGTTTGCATCTTAAGAACTCCATCAGAGTAATTACCGCTTAACTTTTTCAAAGGCACCTCCACCGTGGGAGAGAGAATTACTCCTTCACACCTCCTACCCTGTAGTTTGTTTTTTCTCAACCTTCTAGGCTGGATTATAATTTTTGTCTCACTAAGACATTTCCCGAGTGCATCCCCCTGCATTTCACACACCATAAATCGTAAGGTCATGTGTGATAGAATAGGGGGTATGATCCAGTATTATCAACTAATATTTCCACTCAGTGGGCCGATTTTCACCGCTGCTTCGCTTGCTCCTGGATCATCAGATAAGGCAGCACTCTGGCAGGGTAGTTATTGGCTGGCAGAGCTTCTGGGACCCCCCTCCTCCCCAATTCCACAACTCACACTGGCAATAAGAAATGGCACTCATACTGGTTTTTGCTTATTTGGTTATGTAAAATCCTACATACACTGAGCCTTATTAATTCACACCCATGAACAAATGGACACATATTGTGCTTAAAAAAAAAAAAAAAAAAACTCAGATTACAGTAGTCCCTCGCTACTTTTTTTTTTTTTCACGGACTCGATCTATCACGTTCTTTCAAAATAAGATTGGACATGACACACAATTGGCTGATTGATGGATGAGCCGCACGATCGGCATGGGATTTTTATTTAAAATACATTATTTTAAATTATTTAGTACCTGCTGCACATGTGTGCAGCACACAGCTTGCAGGAAAAGATTCCTCCTGCGGCTGTCATGTCTCTGCTCTGCAGCGGAGAAGTGGGCGTGGCTGAGAGCGCTGGCAGATAGAGTGCCGCCGGAGGCAGGGAGCTGAAATCATGACATTCTCTGCTCTTTTAGAACATTTAGAGTTTAGAAACATTGTTTAGAATATTGCAAGAGTGTGGGAAAGGTTTAAAACACCTTTATATATGTAAATTACTACTACTATTCCTACTTGGCTATTTTTAATTTAGCCCAGGCTTCAGGGTACAGACCCCCGTGATAAACGAGGGACCATTGTAGTCTGTTACTGTGGGATTTTGTCCATGCTTGCTCTTCATTCTGTGCTCTCTTCAGTCTTTATTTTCTACCACATTCTTCATTATACATTTACCCACAAATTCTTAAAGCCTCCCCCAGCCCCAAACACTACTTTCTAAACTTTTTTCACCAGTCATCACTCTTTGTGTCACCATTTCGTTAAAAGTTGTGAGGCAGTTCTCCTCATTGCAACTTAGTCTGAATCCAAGAAGTCCTAAAATAAATTAAAACCAAACCATTTTACATTATGTAAAGGTTGGAGGAACCAAACTAACCACATTTCAAACTTTTAATTGTGATATGGTTGGTTGTGTCTCTCTGTGTGGGTGTGTTTGTCTGTTACTTAAACAGCACATGAACCACTGGACAAACAAAGTTATCGTTAATCAAGATAGAGCCATTTTTGTGATTTGTCAGTTTGACACATTTATCGAAAATTTGGTGGGGTTTGTATCCAAGAATCATTCACAAAAATACTGAAGTGCTGCTCATTGTCCAATACTTTTGCCTAAAACTTAGTTAGTATAAGCATTTTTTGTCAGTTAGCAAATTATTTCATGAACCACTGAGTAGATTTTTTTTTGAAGCTTTAATAAAGTAACCACTGGATGTACATCTACAACTGAATAATGTTTGACCATCCAATTCAAGAAAGCCATCACAGCTAATCCTCTTTAACCGTGCAAAAATGACTATACAGTAACTTTTCAATTTACATTTACAAGATAAAATTGAATATGCATAACATGCATGTCTTAACATAAAATGATGACCATTTTACTTTTTTTTTCCCAACACATTTAACACCAAAACCAGTTTTCACAAATCTTAAAACCAAGAATACCACCCAGTGTCATACTCTCCTGAAAGGCATTTATGGGATCTAAAATATTAATTTCTGACCTTTAGAGAATTTACTATATCATCAGACATCGTGTGGGACATTTGTCAAGAAGACAAGATAAAAAAAAGAGCAGATGATTTTCACAAGTGTTCATTTTAAGAGCATCCAGAGATATTCTCCAGTAAGAAACCTGTCAGAGAAACACAACTTTGAGGCCTGCTTGAAAATGGTTTTCGCAGTTATTTTCACCGTTGAGGTCTTTGAAGTTTAGATTGTTCTGTCTGAAACGTACTATGTGTCTTTTGTACATTATGATACCAGCGCTGGTGGCTCCAGGAAACGTCTGGTCCCAAATGGGATTCTCTATTGAATTCAATTTATATGCGTTGCAGCGTGCTCTGGGGACTTCTGGCTTCATAGAAAACAGTGAAAATGAAATATTCACAGAGGTTTCATCCTAATTTCAGAAGAGCTCACGCTGCAGCCCAGAATCACAGCGAACAGAAAGAGCCTGGTTTAGAAAGTAAGTGATGATAAAAAAAAAAGCGTTGTTACTCTTTTTTTTTTTTCTAATTGTATTTTTATCCCTGTGTTATTAATAATGAATTTTGCATGGAACATATTGTGCCCATAGGCACATACTGTACATCTTCTACTTGATTCTGCTGCACAATGACTGCTCCAATCTCTCTCTCGTTGATAAGTATGTGCTCTTCCCTTCGCATATTTGCTTTTGTCAATCTCTAGACACAAACTTACAACGCCACAATCTTTCATTTCCAAAATGAAAAGCCAACCTTGCCACGTAACATTTAGCCAAAAATGCTAAATTCATAAATAACCCCCACAAAAAAAAAAAAAAAAAAAAAAAAAAAAACACAAATTCTACAACACAACCGTCAAGATCAATACAAAACACTGTTGTAAAGCTAACAATGAGTAATGTGACTGACACACTCCAATACAAACAACTCCTTGGCAACAATAATAAGAATATATTGTGTTTGATGCAGAGATAAAAAGCGTCGCAAACTCAAAGTGGGAGCTGACAAAAAATTCTCGGCTCGACATGAAAAATCTGCTGCGGGAGTTTAACAGCTGGGTTTCCAGATGCTGGATGATAAATCAAGTCGGCAAAGATGCTTTGTTTTCAGGATAAAGATGCCTTGGAACAACTTTAAACAGCAGTAAATAAATTGTTCATTGCCTTTACTTATAGTTTTATTTACCACTGTCAGAGTTGAGACTGTCATCTCTCTTCAATATGAGACAGATCTTTAATTTTTTTCAATATGCCTCAGTAAACAGGCTAAAACCACCATTCTAGTCTAACTAGGTTGCTCATTATTTATCCGTATACTGGAGGACCGTTGTGTTCTCATTAATGCGGTAAAGTGCTTTGACCTGCAGTTTTGTATAATCAAATCTTTGCAGAGCAAGTTGCTCTATGGAGGAAAGAGGAAAAACCCAGAAAGAATTAGAAACTGGGCTGAGAGAGGATTTGATTGGCTTGTCCTGCAAAAAGAGGCCAACTTCATCTGGAACGTAAAGCTGTGTGAAAGCTAAAATAATATGCCTCTTAACTTTGCATCTATGACTCAATTTACTGAAACATTTTTATTGACGAGAGATTGTCGCCCTTTTATTTCTCTGCATGACTCACAAAAATAAAATAAAATGTGCGTTTCTGTTATTTGTCATTGGCTCCACTTTCAGTATTTTAATGAAGTTTTTGTAAAAAACAAACAAAAAATCAAAAAAGCAAACTATCAGCACGTATTTGCCTCTTTATTTGGAAAATGAATAATGTATGAGAATATTTTACATTTATGAACTTTATGCAAATAGTATTTACACACAATAATGCAATCAATGGACAAAATATGTTTTTTTTTTTTTTACGTCTGCAAAAACGTACAGTATGTCTTCATTATGCCATTTAATGAATGTTTGTCCACAATAGGTCAGGTTTGTTAAAAATACACAAATAAGTGCTTTTTTTTTTGGTGAAAATATTGTCCAGAGTGAGTCTATACGATTCAGCAACACTCGGTCAAAGAGGTTTTAAGATGCGGGTATCTATTAATTTGCTGTCTGTCCAACCTGTCACTGTGATTCAGGAAAATTGCTACAGAAGCCGCTCAAGCTCTGAAAGAGAAAAAACTTCATCACATGCCATTTATTCCTTTCCTTTCCTTTACTTTACTTTCCTTTCCCACACAATTAACCTACATCATTGATGAAATACCAATCTGTCTTTACACAGTGCACTTTAAAAACCAATAAGACCAATACTGCCCAATCAAAACACTTGTCCAATGTTTTTAAGGGTAAATACGCCTGAAAACAAATCGATACCCCCCCAAATCTGGCAGCTATCTCAGTAAAGGTGCTTCAGAGCACTTCACTGGGGAGCAGACACCAATGAAGAGTTAGATCAAGCTAAAATGGTCAATGGTCTGTACTTATAGCAGTTTTCTACCTAATCAAGATACTCAAAGAGCTTTACAACACAATCAGTGCCCTCATTTTCACACCCTGCTCCTGTGACTTGGAACACCTCGCAACAAGATCTAAACTGTTCCACTTTGATTTCTTTAAAGGATTTTAAACATGGACGTCACCGTGGATCAGTTGGTAGAGCTGTTGCCTGTCAGTGAGAAGGTCACCGGTTCAAATCCCAGCCCGGGACCTTTCTGGGTAGAGTGTGCATGTTCTCTCTGTGCATACGTGGGTTTTTTTTACAGGTATTTCGGTTTCCTCCTGCAGACCAGAAACATGCATGTTAGGCTGATTGGTAACTCTAAATTGTCCCTAGGTGTGAGTGAGAGAGTGAATGGTTGTCTCATTTGTCTATATGTGTCCCTGTGATGGACTTGCAACCTGTCCTTGGTGTCCCCTGCCTCTCGCACAGCGTTAGCTGGACATGGGCACCAGTGACCCCCCGTGTCCCGAAATGGAAAAAGCAGGTACAGATGGATGGATGGATTTTAAACATTCAATAGTCAGAAAAATCTAATAAAATATGTTCTTGTTTTTATTATTTTACCTTGTTTCATAAACCTATTGATTTTATTGCACTCCTTTGTCTTCTTCCGGCTTTTCCCTCTTCAGGAGTTGCCACAGCGAGTCATCCTCCTCCGTCTCTGTCCTCTGCATCCTCTGTCCTCACTCCAACTATCTCCATGTCCTCTCCAACTGCATCCATATATCTCCTCTTTGTCTTTTTCCTGGCAGCTGTATTTCAAACAACCTTCTACCAATATACCCACTGTCCTTCTTCTGGACATGTCCGAACTGTTTTCATTACACTATTGCTTTTTAAGTTGCTTCTATTGTTGTTTATTGCTGTTTTATTATGCTGCATACAAGAAAAGGGGACTTCCTAGCTGAAGCCATGCATTGTGGGTCTTTGGTTTAACATTTAAAGCTGACTTTGAAAGAATGCTACAAACACTCGGAATATTTTATAGGAACCAAGCCTCATATGACAAACCAGTCATTTTTTTGGCTGCATATGTTTTAAGAAAAGCACATCAAAGCCGACATCTACAACAAAATAGCTTCTATCTGCAACATTAATGTAGTTTGATTGGTGCCAGGGCTGGAAGAGCTTTGAGTTCACCCTGCCAATCAGCATTCAATTAAAAATAGATTCACATTCCCTTACAACACTTAAACGTCTCAGTAGAGTGGAGTAACACATCTGGGTACTTAGCCTCTCTGCACCTCCTTTTAGGGGAAACAACTCCTTCACTTTGGATGGAACTCCTGATGTGTTTGCTACAGCAACTGCTTCAAATAGGAGAACAGTATTGCTTTAAAGGTTTTAAGCGTCCCAAAATTATTAGTTTTTATAGTCACTGACTGTGAATAAGCAGAAGTTATACAATAAAGTTAATCAGATTGTACTGTTTATTGGTCTGATGTCTCATAAACTGTATGTACCTAACACATGGCACGTTTTTTTTATTTTGTTAAGTTGCTTTTTTTTTTGTTTTATTGGTTTTTAGTCATGAATAAAAGATACATAAACCATTAAACATTATTAGGTAGCTTGTTTAAGGTGCAACCTTACCAGTAACCAGTAGTAGTAACCAGTAGCAGCAGAGGTATTAAAGTATTTTACCTTTGAGAAGAATTAACAATCAGTGAGGTTTAAAATAACACCAAAACAGGTAAAAACTACTTTAGCAAAAACACAATGAACCTCTCACTTCAGCATTTGTATTTATTTTTTGTGTGTGCTGACTTAAAATATATACATATAAGTACAGAACAATAAGGTGAAATGACTACCACTGTTTGCCATTTAATTCCTCTCTGTGGTTGAACTGAAGCTATAAATCTCCCCCTTTTATTGCCTCTTTCTGTTTAGAGAAGCAAACAAGCAATAAAAACTGGTATTCCTTTACATTTGTTCTGGTCAAAAATCCAGCCTTTTCAGCACAACAGCACTTTTAGGGAACAATAAGACAGTGGCAGTTTTAAATCTGTCATTTTCCCCTAGAAGAGGTTATGGTTGTTTGAAGGAGAAGGAAGTGACATGACTTTGCAAGTGATCTGAAAACCTGAAGCAGTTGCTAAAAAGGACCCATTAAATGCAGTCGTGGTCACTGGTTTAAAAGACGATGGACTGGTCTCCTGCGTGTCTGAAAGCACAGTTTCCTTTCAGTTCCACCTGTGTATATAAAATCTGCCTTTTAGTAGCTATAAAGACTTCTCTCTGACTTTACCAGAAACAAACACTGATTAGCCCGACTGGCTGAAAAGCAATGTCAAACTCAACAGCAGTTTTCCTCACGAGATTTGGACGCCAGATTTGAGCTTAAAGTAAAGTAGACACTAGACCTTTATCACGCAATTGAAATTGCCACTCCAAGTGAGGGCTAATGAATCCTGGATATGTAAATGAACAAGAAATGTATCTGATTAATCTGAAGAGGTTTTAATATGCCTTAATAGGACATGACCTGTGCTGTCCGCTGCTCATACATTTACATGCAAAGTACATTCGTGTTTAATTGTGCATCTAGATAAGCACATGCACAAACACAATGAGTGTGTTGTATATCAAAAGAGCTATACGGGTATTAATGGAATAAAAATGCATGTAAAGCTTGTTCACATCTCAGAAACTTGTCTCAGCTTTGCAAGTATCACTGAGATCTGGGTGGAAGCAATTTACTATAGTGTGCTATTAATTAATTAGACTAAGATGAAAGAGAGACCCAAGATGACAAAGAGGACATGAGTTTGGGTTTGACTTAAGCGAAATGCCACTGATAATCCTTGCGCCTGGAACATGAATCCGCTCTTTACCACAGCGAAGAGAAAGGTCGGTGTCCGTTTATAATCAGCAACCCTCATTTATCCGGAAAATTTATCTTAATTTTCTTCCTCCTGCACGCTCTTTACAGCAACGCAATTTATATTCATGTCACCACCCCAGGGTGGTTTTCAGAACAACAATTTACCGCTGAGCAGTTTCACCACAGAGATCGGTTACCTCTGGGTTGCACAAAGAAGTGCCTGACGTGAAAGCACCCGTGTAACCTTTATGATAGACCCCCCGGGTCAGCCAAATTGTTTTGTAAATGCCAACAAGGTGGTGGCCACTCTGGTCATGGAAAAGGTTAAACACAGTGAAAATATGATTAAAAAAAGGGAGAATCAAACAAGAAATACCCATGATTTTCCCTTTCAGTAGAATGTCCTGTAGACTGATCAGTAACTTGTCTTTCCCTCAAACAGAAGAGAAGTCTTTTAATTTTAACTTCTGTTCATCACTAATTCAGAATTATGAACCATCAAAGACACTGACTTGAAAAAGAGTCAGACGCTTTGAGGTTTTATATACGTATGCACGTATGTTTGCTTTGGACTTAAGGCCCAGAGGAAAATTCTGAAGTTCGTTACTTCAGCTTGCGGATGAATGGGAGTTTGTATTTCAAGATGATATATGTTTGTGTTCACGTAGCTGATGAGGTGTTAAAGAGTAAGCAGTAATCTGAGAGACTGCATGTACACTCTGAGTCCGTAAAATCCTTCTTGTCTGTCTGTAAAACCAACAGCCTCAGTACAGTAGAAGGTCTAGAAATGCAGACTGAACCTATTACCACAGCAGGTTAAAGTTATTTTAAGTAACAAAATAAACATTCTGAGGCATAAAACCTAACAATGGATGCCTGTGGTGGAAGTGGTCTCCAGCTACAAGTACTTGGGTGTACACATGAACGATAACCTCAGCTGGAGCAACAACACCACCA